>KN883329.1:75496-135198 GCA_000934455.1 Apostichopus parvimensis | reverse complement strand
CTCCAAAAGTTTGGAAGATAATCTAATTAAAAGTCGTGTCCGAGAGCTGTCATTTTGTAATTTATAAATGGTATGTCACAGTGCCACTAGAAGCTAGGATCCTTTACTTTTCTTGTTATGTATATCTTTTCATATTTTCAAGTTAGAATGTTCAAGTTTGGTTACTAAAACCAATGCCATCATTGGGGTCATTTTGAGAAGTTCAATATTTTAGATTCAGCATTTGCAAACCCAACTCCATTACAGAAAACATTAAACATTGTAACAAATAAAGGAAAAAAGATAAACTATTGATGCCCATGTGGCTCGATGATGTCATATTTAGACTTGACCAAGTCTTTCTCCTTATGTGTGAAGGGACGATAACTCTGAGATATCTCCCAAATGGGATAAGATTTGTCTTAGCTGTTTGGGAAAGTTGTTCATGACAATATAGTCTCTATCACATAGACAAATAATGATGGTTGGGTTGGTGTCTCCTTTTAATGTCATATTAATATTGTTTATATTTGTTCATCATGATTCTAGGGGGGATGTGATGTTGATCATAGACCGACGAAACACATCTTTTACCACTGTCGGTTTCCTTCTTAAGAAGTTTTATCCTTTAGGCCGAATACACACAAGCCTTACATGCTAACTTGGCTGAAAACTTAACGATCAGATTTTCATCACACCTGCAAACCGTTACCAGATGACTTAAAGCAAGCGAAATATGATGATTATACGGCACGGACCTTAAACACATGCCAACAGTACATGGAAATAATTCTGGGCCACCTTCTTCGCCAACTTCTTTTGCTTTTTCTTTCTTCTGCTTCTTCGTTTTTGTTAAAAAATTCCTAACCAGTATAAAAATGCTATAAACAACATCCTTTAATCGCCCCTTTTGTAAAATTGATAATGAAATGATGATGTTTGTGTGTGTGTGTGTGTGTGTGTGCATGTTTCACGATAACGAATGAGATTTTATACAGTTTACACAATTGTGAAAGTAAAAGTTTCGAGGCGTCTGACTTCTGACATTTGAATAGCTATTTATCGACATTATAGGCTATATAAGCTAGTCTCACTGACTGCAGTGCGGCTTAATGTCTCTAGTTTGTTGCACGTAAACGTATGAAAATTTGCATAATTAAAAGGACCAATCATTTGTCAAGCGATACAACATCCCAAAGAGATTAATTAGCAAAGATGACCGTGGTATTGCTTAAACATTTCAGGGCGGAGTGGCCTTCAAGTTGTGTTACAAAAAAAAAAAAAACAACTAGGAAATAGAAAAAAGGGACACATATTAAGATCGTGATTCTTGCAATTTCAGGATTTGAAAGTATTTTATCTGAGGTCAAAAGTTGAACTTTAAAAGACCTGTCACTGATAATAGAGAGATAGATGATGTAGATAATGGTTAAACTTATACATGCTTATGCCTTGGATACGTTTACATAACTTATTCATTTGCTTTATATCAAAGGTGGTGGGTACAGTGTGATCTACAGTGGGTCTCGAGCATTTTTTTTAAAATTTTCTGTTCTTTCTTTTATATTTTTATCATACGAGAGAGTTATCAAAAGCCTATTAATGCATTTACTATAGATAGTTTGTATATTGGTGTGGTCCTATACCTGTGATAGGATGTTCCAACAACAAGCGTTTGTAGAGCATTCTAATCTTTTATATATGACAAAATTGTTATATCACTAAAATGTCCGTATTTTTCATGAGATTAGATGCACCCTTAAGTGTTGAGGCAGTTGCTGTCGGTGCAAAATTCGACTATGGCCTGCCGCAGATCATTATTTTATTCTACTCTTGCTATATATATCATATGTTAGAGTGAAGTCGTATCGTATCCACTGGCTCAGATGGGCACTTGTAGGCCTGGAATTCAACGCTGTGATCTTTGTGAACATTTACCCTAACTTGTTACAGACAAGTACCCCAAAAATTCTCCATATGCATTCAACATTCCACGAATATCAGCGATATAATATCAGGATGAGAAATTGTTTGTATATATATCATTTTTTCTAAGAAAGTTGTACACGATAAGCAACAGGTCTTAATAATCCTTGAAAAGACAACACAAATACATACTAGCTCCTAATATAAGCATTTTCATTGGAATGAAGTTCTAGTGTGCTGAATGTAAATCAGAATAACGAAATCACTGAACTTGTTGCACATATCTTTTCCTTCTGAGAATAACTTACGCGAAAAGCAACAAGTTCTACCGATTGTTGTAAGGAAAACCGCCATAACAGTTATAGCCTGCTCATTGTAGATATATGCCTAATATGAAGAATGCTTCTTACTGCCTATATCATAAAACATAACAATATTTCTGTCGCACATAACGGTCTCCTAAAGTAGACTACTTTAGATAACCTATGAAAACTAAAATTATATATTTTAAACCAACGGTCTGCAAACTTTTGAGGCGACGACCCAACCAAACTATTGGCATTCGGCCGCGACCCATCAATCACCCCACCCCACCCTATCTTAAATTTATCAATACAATGCCACTGCAATACGGTAAGCTAATGTGATGGTTGTTGTACGTCCGTTTACCGATCTTGGCTTGAAGAGGCTACATGTTAATACTGAGACTAGCACACAGGGCCCACGACCCATCGAAAATCATTTGCGACCCAAACACGCACCGTCATTTTAAACAACTCAGTCAGTATGCTATAGATTCTAGCAACGCCCTACACGTTCTGGAACTAATCTGCATTAATATTTAATAACAAATAAAAGTACATGTTCTGTTTATCTGGAAATTCTCTCTCGGTTGCCTAGTTTGGACTTCCAAGGCCCTCTCAAGTAACGATATGTTTTCATTGTCTGTCACAAGTACATGTCATTACCGGTAATGTCCATGAGTGCCAATGCAAGGACAGAATCGTTATTAGATCACCACGACGTCATACGTTACGTCACTCAAGAATCCTTTTTAATTTTGGACGAAAACCGAAGTCAATGTCACGAACTTATAGAAAAAGCGATCGAAATCTCATCAAATGCGCACGCAATACAACGATATTTCCAAGTAAGTCGTGGTATAACGCTCAATCTAAAAGTTGAGAGCTTAAAATTGGCCTCAATCTGGTTTATATCTCCGTGCCTGAGAAATCATATCTAGCTGAGCCCCATACTGATACAGGTATGCTTACCTACACCATGAAACTTCGGTCATTATCTACATGTCAAACATTGAAATAAAGCTATGAAACACCTGCTTCAAAGATGCGATCTCTAACAAAACATTTCCACATATCGGCCAGTTCATCTAATTCTATCTATCTGTTTTTGAGGGGCCATGTTTTACCTAACTTGTGAAGTTAATACCTACGATAGGTATAGGTAAAACTTCGTCAGGGGTGGAATCACCTTTTTATACGTGGGAGTGGGGGGACTCATGAAGTTAAGTCGTTCAGGGGAGGGAATTAAGGGAAGTGGTGTCCCCTACCCTTTGGAGTGTGTTTATGCAACTGGTGCTATATTTTCGACTGCTTAAGTTGAACCGCATACATGTTATCAGTACTGCACACTAAGAATGAATTCCGTCTGCCAATGCGGGAAGGGGGGGGGGGCGAGTGAACTTCCCCTGATTCACGTTTTCTGGTTAGGGCAAAGGAATCCCCCTCCCAAGTATACGTGGTTGAACCCCTGAACGTCACAAATCACTATTTCATTATCTCTTTCCACGTTCATAATACATCTTAGTCGTTTTCAGAGTTCTGCAGTAAGTCCGACTTCCTGGTCTGGAATTAATTCTAGGGCGTCCCGAATCCGAGTCAGCTGCGAACTAGGTTCCGAGTGCTTAGGATGTGGATGTGGCAGAGACTTTATGACAAGCATCATGTATTGGTAAACATTACACAAATAACATATTTTCGCCAATTAGCCTATAGGTTATAGTACGACCGTCTTCTTGCGGTAGTCGCACATAGATAACACTAGAATCAACAAAAGATGAACAAGATATCGCTACATAGATGAGGCTACAGTCTATAATCAGCACATAGACCACAGATAACTATTATGACTAGGATAAGAAAGACAAGTTGAATGATTGTAAAAAAACGAGGACTACGTAAAAATCATTGCTCAAGTATTGTGGGCCTGTCTCTCTATACCCCCCCCCCCCCCCCCCGCGCGCGTCCTGGCCATATCATGGACCACCTAGGTTCTGCATCGTGAATTGTATACATACATCGTGTCCTACAAAAATACAGAACATGTCTATATCCAGTATCGTGTTTCTGCATAGACATGCAGCATAAAGAAGTGTACAGTTAGCATGCAGAAACATTAATAATGACAATGTGGCCGTTGCAGCCAAAACAATGTGTCTTTCGCAGAAACTCTTTTACAGTAGTACGTACGGTTCATCCCATTATTATCATACTTCTGCTTCGGTGTGATGTCTGTGCGATATGTTGTGGAAAAGACATGAAAATAATATGTGGTTAGCCAAGCCGTTTACCCTTAGCATGGAGGTAAAACAGTTCCATGCCCTCAGGCAGGCATTCCCGTTCAACAAAAAAACCGTTTGCAATCAATTCGTTATAGCTCCCTCTACTTTATTAATCTCGTAATTGACAGCACTGTAGTTGATGTCCTCTGTCAGTCTGTCGTGTAGCAAGAAAAATATGAGCTGAAAGTTTGTGATAAAGTCAGTTGGGAGAGGGACTCCTTTTCTTAATATGATACCTCTTAATAGTTATAAGTTCACTCCTCCTTCCCACCTCCAGTCCCACCCACCCACCCTTATCCCTTCGGTCCCCGTCCTACAGAATGCTTTGACTTTCACAACCTCATTCAACTTTTCCTAAGCCTAAGATTTTGTAAGATTGGGTACATAGTCATCCACAACCCCTATACTTAATACTCGCTCTCCCCTATCCTACTTCCTTCTCCCCAATATCCCACCCACTATCTATGCCCCACCTCCCTCTCTATACATCTTGTTGAAGATGGGGTACATTCTTAAGGATGTTGCTGGCTGGAAACGAATGTTTCGCACTATACAAACTTCATGTGCCTCTGATACAAGGAAGGTGATATTTTCCCACAGTATCCAAAACACAGACACACTTCTCTGACTTACAATTATTAAAGCTTTTGTAGACGTTGAGAATAATTGATAGACTAAATTTGTTTCAAAGTAAACACTTATTAATATTCATTGTCTATATATGTGCCCTCCGAATAAAACAAAACCTTTTTATTACATGTATCTAGGGTTAACGAGTTTCAATTTCTTTTTGTGTGACCTTTGTATGAATTAATCCGTGTAATCGGTATTAGGCAAGTTGAACTATACTTTATACTTGTTCATAGCACGCGATATACTATTCATAGAAATATTAGTTGTACATATAGTTATTGTCGGTCAAATGGTGCATTCCGTGATACACTCAGACTATAAATTAGTTCTACATAAGAATGCCTAAACGCATGGTTTTGCTAATAAATACTTTACCGGGGGGGGAGGGCGGGGAGGCTACTCGTAGTAGTGGTCCAATAATTCTTCCCCTGCTGAATGCAAAACTCTCTTGACTGAACTATTTTCCACCGACCGTCGATGATCGGAGGTGGGGCATGGCCCCGGACCTTATTTGCGCACGCCACTGACCCGCCGCGAGCAGTCTCCAATGAGTTGATCTGCACATTCGAATACTCTGGCAACCATCATAACGGTTTCTCTTAAATTCAGATCATACTGCCTATGTTTACCAGCGTAGAAGAGAACTAACACATGTATCAAATTCTCGGCATCTCTCAATGGATACAAGATGGCGGCGAATTGTGAGTTGTCGCAAATCTCTCTATATGGTAGCATTCTCCTATAAAATGTCCGATTGACGTATACACTAAATCGTCGACGTAATGTGGTCTGTCACTGTCAGTCTAAATAGAAGTTCTCACTAGCTAAACGCTACCCATCACTGAATAGTTTATATATACCGTAGTTTATCCTACTTTGTGTGGGATGGGAAGTAAAAGGGAGGCATAATACAGCAGACGTTGGACATAACCTCGGCGGCTAAGCCTTAAGGGTAGGGGATAGGGACAGAGGAGAGGAAATGAAAATAAGTTGTTTTTTTTTAAATTTGATATAAGATGCCTTTTTACATGAAAATGACTATGCTTAACACAAATTGATCTATCTACATGGAAACATCCTTACATCAATATAAATCCTTTGTCAGTAACTTTAAGGGGGAAAAAATATTACAAAAGTGAATTAGTTTTAATGAGTTACGTGCAATACAAATAAAAAACCTTAATTCACAAAGGCACAAAGATGGTCGAGAGAAGCCTTACTTTAATGGCCCATTCAATTTTTAATCCATTTTCACTTTGGAATATGAATATAACACAAATAAAAAGTTCGCAACCGAAACCATAAAAACAAATCTGTTTATCGCACCATCTGCCATACCTCTATTGTTCATTGACTTAGCTTTTCTTAGCCACTCAATCATGTTGTCCATTTTTGTAATAATTGACAAAAGGAAGGCAAATGTGACAGACGTATAAAGTCAATAACAAAAGAAGAGAAAGAGTGTGTACTTATCACCGAGATGACCTTCTAATGGGTCATGTACACGATGTAGTTGTATAGTCACTATATATTTCACAACAAGAAAGTAAACTCCGAAAAAGGGTATTTCTTATAATGGATTTTTTACAGACTTGTTAAAGTGCATGGATCGAAAAAGGAAAGAGGCAAATAATGAAGTATATACAGAGCCATTTGTTAGTTTTCATTTTAAAATCAGATTATAGCAAGTTTCATGATCTTACCAGCTACGGTGGCAATATTATGTATATTCTTATTTTATAAATTAACACTTACGTGAGCTGATTTGGAATTAATATGTTTACGTATATGATTGGGTATGTGTGTGTTTTAACGTGTGTAGATATGATGATCATAAAACTAAAGATTAAACTTTTTAACTATGGGTACCTATAAGGAAACTTAATTAATTCCGAGGTTCTCGACAGAAGAGTTTTCAGTTATGAAGAGGCTAGCGTACCCTCTGTATATGATTACATTCCAGCTAGCCTATCGAAAGCTAAGTCGATAGCTGGAAGAGTCTGCTTGCATACGATTGAGCTATACCTGCAAGTTACCCTACGGGTGAGCTGTTGTACTTTCCAAATACCGCCCTCCCGTTAGCGCGCTTTTCTAAGGCTCACGAAGCTGCATGTTCTGTTTACCAGGATAAGATTGTTAGGCAAATAAGAGCAAATCAAATAACTTTCTTTGTTGTCACTGTCAAAGGCCATCACAATTGTAACCGAATGTTATCCCACTAAATGGTTACATATTTCCATAGCTACTCCCCGGGAGATTCTGACACTCCAATTTATTCCCAGACAGTGAGAAGTGTTAACATAGACAGAGAGGAGATTCCTGTATGCTGTATATTCTATACAAGAGAACATGACAGACCATTGGTTGCATTTCTAACACATTCGGGTTAACACTGGTTTATTTTACTCTGCTCATTATTATTATTTTCTTTTGTAATGATACTCCGCGAGTAAACTTATACATACCAACCTATATAACAGCCAGCAATCAGCAGGGAAATTTTGGTTCACTTGTGGCCCATTGAGTTCATCTTTAGACTGGCTCGAAGTCTTCAGACCTTTTTGTCTGAAGTAAAAGGGCAAAAAAGTAATTTCTTCCACATGGATATGGTTATTCCTATCTGTCTGAGAGAGATGTTCTTTAAAAGCCATTGTTATCACATCATGAGGTTTATGATAATCATGGCCGGATGGGTTTGTTTCTCCTTTAAAGATTGTATTCAAAGAAAAATGTTTATAGTAGATCTTCTCAGTGGTGGCATATAGCCTTATCTCTATAGATTTCTGACACTGTTATTACCACTAATAAAGGGGTATATTTCCTCTGTTATGTTACCAATACATGTATTATTTTACCGATTACATGTGTCATGTTACCAATTACAATCAAACAGTAAATAGGGAACTGATGAAACAAAGTATATTTGAAAAATTCTAACGGCGAGCCGTGCAAGTGTATGATGAATTGTACTATAAATGCCTGAAAAGTGAAAGATTTACCCGGGGTCTTTAATGCGGTACTCAAAATGATTAATGACATCGAGGCTTTTCATCCACGGAAGTTTAGTTTCGTGTTTTAAGCACGTATGTAGCATGCAATGATAGTTCCTCCATAATTCAGTTATCAACAGTTTCGACCGGAATTTTTTTTGAATTCTAACAACTTGGGTAGAGAGGGTTTGGTAACTAGAGCGAAATGTCCCTCGTTAATATATGTTCCTGTTTCTAATCATCCTTTAAACAAGGCATGTACCACTTCTCTGCAACAAGTTTAATATATGACAAAATCAGAAATTGCTGTGATGTTTTTCATGACGATACTGACATAATGCAATGAACAGAAGCTCTCTGCCTTCGTTTACCATGTTTCAGGCGTTATGACAAATCATCTCACAGCTAAAGCATTTCGAGAGATTTGAACGAATATGCAGCTGGAGTTCATATCATTATATAAGCACTAAAGGGCTCGTTATATTTAAAATACTACAATTGAACCTAGGGCTTTGATATTGTGAACTCATCGCGCAAATGTCACTGTCCCGTAGAAATGCTCGCTGTTAAATTTGTTGTAAAAGTTCTTCACCTCTCCCGAACTCAAATAAACACTTTATGACATATTTTCACAGCCATCAATCTCGCGTATCAATGGCCAATGAACCAATCAAATGGATGTGTTATCAGCTATGAATATTCATATATGCCTTTAAGCACAACAAGTTATTTTTCTCATCTAAAGAGGCCTCCTGCAGCTGCTTACATTAATACTATGCATTGTGTTATACTGCTGGTGATTTCGGAAGGCTTACAAATACTAGCGCACAATATTTTTCAAATAAATAACCATCCCAAACAGTCGGCTTGAACATGCATGCACGCCCTACACAGTGAAGTAAACAGCACTTTTAATTTGTAATCAGTAATTTTGCACGCCTGCACTTTAATCACTTCAAGTTTTCACCGAAAGAGAAATTAAACTTGCCCTTCATTGTAACAAATGCACACGGGTACTTGGATCCAGCCAAACAGCTGAAGAGCGTGTACAATTTCACTTTCTCTTGTAAGTCATACGAGATTCATTTTGTAAGCAAGCAGCATGAAGGATTATAACCAAGGAGAAAGAGTAGACCCATGAACTGTTAATCATCTGCCTGTTTTTACACAGCCTCAGGAGAACGTATAGGTGAAGGAGCACTATTTTGGGTAGTCGAGGCAAGCAAAAATTACCACGGAGGCCTTTACAGAGAGGAGTCTACTGGGAAGTAGACCCTTGGCGGTAGCGTCAGCACCCGGCTGCAACTCTTTACAAAGTCGTCTGTTTTGGACCCCAACATCAGGCCTTGGTACCAACGGCGCGATCCGTACAAACGACGACCGTGACTTAGATGATAGCAGTCTTAACGACGAACCCATACGTAAGAGAGCAAAGATGTCAGTGGGTTCCGTAGATACCAACGGAACCGTACCTGGTGAAGAAGAGGTGAGTAACCCACTAGCCATGGTTGCTATTACATGGTTGTGTTTGCACACGTAAAGGCATACAGTAGGGTTTACTTTGTACGATATTTTTGTACTCATGAAGTTCGAACATTGTTAGTAGAGATGCCTAGGCTAATGTAGCCCACAATTTTTTGAAACTGGTGTTGTTTATCAGAGGTTCCCAGTTCACCTTTCTACAGGGTCCTAGAGAGGAGTCTTGTACATGGCATGCTGACAATGCTGTTAAGGCTGTAGGCCCAAAGGAATACATACCCTGACTACAACATTGTGGGCCAATTGAAATCTTTCAAAAATGTGCCAGATGTGGACCACAGGCGGCTCCCTGTTTCATATACAGCCTTCATTGGACCCAATCCATCTTACCTCTTCAAAACATCTTTAAGACACTTGGTTTACATCAGCTATCAGCTTCTCAAATTTACCTATTCGTTTAGGCATATGTTGTGAGTTAGGCAATTTAGGCCCTACAGCCATGATACCTCGATATCATAAATGCCTTTTGTCTTTTATATTGGATCACACTACAATGGAAGTTGCTCCCTTTCACCCATTTTCCAACTCTAATGAGCTACACTTAAGTACATTATGTGTTCTATTGTTTTGTTTACACATCTTAGGAATTTTCTAGGTGTGGTAATTTTCTCAGTTTTCTTGTAAAACATTTTGATCCACCTGTAGAGCAGTGATACATGGTTTAGGGCTGTTACTGAAATGCTCCAACTTCATCTGAGGTTCTGTAGACATATATTTTATAGCCACACCTGATAAACTTGTTTATTTAGATATTCTGTTTGTTAGACTAAACAGCTTTTATGTGCCATCTTCATGAAGAAGACATTTAACTAAAATAATTCTGTTTACATACATGCACATGCATGCTTTCCCTTAACTCCCACTGTAGCGCCTAATTCAACACCTACCTTAAAAGTCAAAACTAGTTACAAAGGCAGTCATCATAGGTGAAATTACCCATTCCTCCTCTGTCTCTAACTACCAACTTTGCCAAGCGTCTCCAATTTCAGTAAATCAAAAGAATTTGAAACTGGATGAGATCCTCAGAACTGCATTAGTGGGCTAGACTATTTTGTGTCCAACCCTACAGTTGACTGCCTTAACCTTTTAAGGTAAATTGTAATTGACACCTCCTTCAGTTGTCAGTAGCTCAATGAACTTTTATCTTCCAACAATTGGTTTCTGTTCTTTTGGATTTCTAGTGAAAGAGATTAAAAGACAAACAACTTTTATTCAACCAAGTGAATTCTGGAAAAGAAATAAGTATCTGCAGTACAGTGTTCACTGTTCACATTCACACTTTCACACTTGAATTAGTCTTATATAGGACAGTACTGTTTGTAAATGTAGACTAAATTTTGGTTAAAATAATTCAACCTTTGTCACTTCATTGGTTCTATTGATACCCTGTGGGTGCAATTGGTAGCTAGGTGTGACTAAATTGTTCCTCTTGCTCAAACAAACCCTGGTTCAATTTGATGTGAGAAAGACTTGCTTGACGTACTACCCTGTTGAAGTAACTTTATTATGTACAGTAATCATTTCAATAAAGGAAAACTTAATATGCCAAAAGGAAACCTGTATGTATTCCTGCATTCAAAACTTACTTGTTAATGGGATATGTACAGTATGTTGGGGGGGGGGGGGGGGGGTGTTTCTAGTTTAGTTTAAAAGTAGCATGAATTGTCTAAAAAGGAGAGGCTGTATAGTAAGCTGGATTGAAGTACTTATACATATTCAGTTGTTCACTAAATTAAAGGACAGATATATAAACCAGTTGCTATAATCTGTTGCGTTTGATATCAGTTGCTGTCATCAAAGGTGTCAGAGAAGCTATTACACTTTATGACTGACATGAACTTTTCAGATGGGTTCAGTACCACTTGTAAATTATTAGTTTTATTTGATCTGCTGCCTTCCCTAGGTGAATTACTTTTTTTTTTATTTAGGGTCATGGCTTTACTAGTTTCACTCTTGATTCAAATGACATTTGATTGATAGCAATTTAGAGAGCTCTTTGTGGAAATATATACATTGCCTATTTTAGGTGAGGATGAGGTTAGTTCTTCTTGGCATCGATGAAAGATGACATTGCAACTCTTACTCTTACTCCCTCCTATTAGATTTACAGTTAGGTCCTCTTTGCAGCTTATTTTCTCTTTTTGTTGTTTTCATTATTTCATCTTAATTATATATTTTACCACGAAAAAAAGATCAGCATTATGTATGCCTTCCATGATCTACCATCTTCATCATTATATGCCTTCCATCTTCAATTGAATCAATTGAATCCCTCAAAATAAAACATTGTATAAAACAGCTGAATCATATGATCAATATGTGTAGACTACAGTGCTAACTAGTACTATATATGGTTGATACAGTGATAAGTGCTAGAGTCACATCAATCTCACGAGAACTGCCGCAACAAATGGAACTTAATTATAGTTGATAATATGCGATGATCCCAAGCATTTTGTTCAGCCTCTTAACTAATGACGACTTAACTGACAAAATACTTTGTATATATAGCTACAGTACACTGCAGAGATTTCCAACAGGATGCATATATAATTTGATTTTCTTATCTTCCAGGTTTAAATTAGTGCTTAGCATTAATTAAACAATGAATATCACAGTTCTGCAGTGTTTACTTACAGTACAGTCTATATTCTATCTTAAAATTGCAATTTAACGATGTGCTGGTAAAGTTTGTCAGAGAATTTCAGAATTAGTAAAATATGTTGTTATTTGGAGTTAATATTGGATAATATAATAAGGTAGGCCTATATATATATATACTGTACGTATTTGTCAGTGTACAGTATATTTGGATGGTAGTTCCATTTTCCTACACATGTTTACATTATGTCATTTCGAATTGAGATCTAAACAGTAGATGTTGCACTTTTTCTTTCTGAACCTAGTGTTGACTGCACAAGATCTACATGAATACTGTAAGACACTTATTTTAGTACTTACAATGCCTGCAGAATTAGGTAGTTCTTATTGATTGTAAACCACATCTTTTGTTTTTGAAAGGATCCTTTAGCTCTTTGAAGTCTTTTGCAAGGGTTTCTCTTGGTGGAGACAAGTTCTTTTTTTCTGCTGGTCATTCTTATGATGCCATTTGTATTGAATTCAGTTAGTTTAGTGTACTAAATAGTAAAGAGATTGAAAATAAATTCATTTCCCATGGTCTATTGAATTTTCACTAAGTGATGAACAATGCTACAGTAGTAGCCTAGTAGGCACCAGGCTTTCATGCCAATTGAAGAAATTAAAATGGAAATGGTACCAGTAAATTTTTCATGTCCAAACAAAATCCATTAATTAAACCTATCGTTCTAACTAATTGGAATTGCTTGTTGAATTTGTATATATGAAAGATGCACACAGCTGTACAGATTGCATGTACAATACAGGTAGATCTACATGATGGGATTTATGCTAAGAATAGGAGACAAATTTTGAAAAAATTTATGTTTCAATGCGATCAACTGCAGGTTCATACTGTATAGGAGGGGTGGGCAACCTACGGCCCACGGGCCAAATGCAGCCCGCCAGTCATTTTTTGCGGCCCGTGAGATGTCTCAAGAAAAAGAGAAAAAATCAATCTATTTTACATCATCACAAAAAAACGAGCTAGCTGCTTAGAATTTATTGGCACTAATGATGCTGTCAGGTAGGCCTATTATCCCCTATTAATTATCAACTGTACTGTATTGACAATATATTTTTGTGAATACAGATTAAGTACACACACCAATTGCTTGCATGTCCTCGGAATCAAAGGTTTGAAATCAACAGTAGGTCGTTGGTTAGGTGCGGTGCAGCCCAATCAATTTTTCACTCCTTATATCGGGCCCATTCATTCGAAAAGGTTGCCCACCCCGTATATGATCACAAGTAGTTTGTAACGAATCTTTGGCCAAACTTCTCAGTCAGGCAGTGCCGTGGCAACTTGAAGACAAAATTTTGAAAAGCAGGCTACCCCATACATGATGTGATTTCTTTCTGCATCACTAATATCCTATCTTTCTCATGATCAGTTTTATTTGACTATTCTCTACATTTCAGTTGTCAGATTAGGTTTTACTTGAAGGCCCTTAATGAAGGATCGTAGAATAATTGTAAAATTTAATGTAAAATATCTTGTATCTTGCAAGAGCTTAGTGTATACTGTTTACGAGATACCAATATTTTACTGTGACATATAACCTGTCTTGCACTTTTTTGATAGAAAGCATGTTTCATGCAGAAAAAAAGTGATAAAAAAAAAGGATGCCCTCCTACCTCCAGGGCAAACCCTGCATCACACAGTATTCTCTATTATTTCTATACACACACACATTATTTGCTGCCTGGCTTCCATGTACCAGGGAGCTGTCTTCCACCTCCGGGCACATACACGCAATGGTATGTCATGATATGAATGCTGGTGATCCATGCAATATAAGATCATTAAAAAAAAAGACCCAAAATATGATAATATAGGTAATTGAAACAGATCATGCACATAATTACCAAATTCACCAAACTCTCCTACCTGTGCATCATGTAAAGTGTAGAGGCACTACAGTACTGTCTATATCATCAGCACGGTTCTTCAGTTGACTATGTCACATTGTGTAAGTCTAGAGGTACTACAGTATAAATCATGAAGCAAGGTGCTTCAGTTGACTATGTCACATTGTGTAAGTCTAGAGGTACTACAGTATATATCATCAACACGGTTCTTCAGTTGACTATGTCACATTGTGTAAGTCTAGAGGTACTACAGTATATATCATCAACACGGTTCTTCAGTTGACTATGTTGTGTAAGTCTAGAGGTACTACAGTATATATCATCAGCATTCAGCACGGTTCTTCAGTTGACTATGTTGTGTAAGTCTAGAGGTACTACAGTATATATCATCAACACGGTTCTTCAGTTGACTATGTCACATTGTGTATAAGTCTAGAGGTACTACAGTATAAATCATAAAGCAAGGTGCTTCAGTTGACTATGTCACATTGTGTAAGTCTAGAGGTACTACAGTATATATCATCAACACGGTTCTTCAGTTGACTGTATCACATTGTGTAAGTCCGTATATATATCATCAGCATGGTTCTTCGGTTGACTATGTCACATTGTGTAAGTCTGGAAATGCTGTTAAATGACTATGCTGCATCTAGGAAAGGTTGGATCTTGATTGAGATATTGATTTTTTGTAAAAACGTAAGCAGAACTAAGAACCTGTTTCACCTACATAATTGCCCTCTTTACAAAGGACACAGTAGAATATGTAATGACATTGCTAGAATCACAAGAGAGGGAAGGGGGTCTTAGACCATGATCAACATTGGGAATTTTAACCACAGTGCCCGGGGTAAATTGGCTCAGAAGATTTTCGCAACAGACATTGCCTGGGGAGGTGGAAAATGGTATGTATTGAAATTGTAGCGATTTGAGAAATTGTAGTGAGTTGGAAAATCGAGAACAGTGAAAAAACTTCCAGCCTCCACCAGGATTCGAAGCCGGGACCCCGCTTTATATGTGGACACCCTAACCAACTAGGCCATGGACACTGATTGAATGTTCGAAACCAGTAAGGAAGGTCGTTATACCACTGTAGGCATTTGTCACCGGTATCGAACAATACTAGTACTGTTTTGGTGACATATTTTGCCTTACTCTCGAGATCAATCATGATGCTGACCAACTTGAAATCAATTGGGATTCCTAAAGCCGGATCTCGAAAGAGATTCTTTGAACAGGCTCTGTCAAATGAAATGGAAATACACAAATATAATACAAGCTTGTTCTATTAGTAACTAACTCTTAATTATCAATTTTGAAGCAGTAATCTGACTTGAAATTTTGCCATTATTGGGTAGATATGTTGATCACTGTTGTAGAAATTTGCTGGTGCGCCATGTACAGTTTTAATTTATATGGCCTAATTAGTATAGGTACACTCCATAATACAATTGAGTATCATGTTCTGTACACTGCAGTCTTTGGATAACTATCATATTACTGTTACTGAGTCAGTGTAACAGGGACACCATTCTGCTGTGCTATGTCATCACTGCATCTCTTCATAATAAGCAATAAATGAGATGTTATCATGTTACGGTATTTGTATAAGCCTCGTCATGAATGCTCAGGTATGAATGAAGTTGTATTGTAATGATGCTACAGAAATACCCCTGTCGTCTTTAAGGCCCAAGTAATGAGATTTAAGCCATGTGATGATGTCAAAAGTCACCTGGTTTTGAAAATTTTTTGTCATTGAAATTATCCGATGGTTAAGTATATGCCATCTATGATGGGCAGTGAGACTTTTCAAAATTTAGTGAAAATTGAGTTAGGT
Source organism: Apostichopus parvimensis (assembly GCA_000934455.1). Taxonomy (NCBI): domain Eukaryota; kingdom Metazoa; phylum Echinodermata; class Holothuroidea; order Aspidochirotida; family Stichopodidae; genus Apostichopus; species Apostichopus parvimensis. The sequence continues at coordinate 119,207 of KN883329.1, read as the reverse complement.
TTGTAGGTTTTATGTAAGTCTATTGTGGGGAACTATTCATGTAGCAATCTTGAAAAAATCTACTTTTTATGCACAGTACTCTATGGGCTAAGAATCTGTGCAACTCCATAAGTACATGGCCTACGGTAGGGCTCATACAGTATAGCTATAAAGGAAGGTAATAAACGTTTTTTTTTTTTTAACAGCACATCCAATTCTTTTACATTGGTTTTGACTGACAACTTATGGGCTGTGACTGTATAAAGACTGTTTATCTAAGATGGAAATGAAAATACTTTGGTTGTATCCAGTTGCACAGTAATGCTGTCATTTTACCCCCTTTTAAACTCAGGACAAACAGCCCTCGGGTAATCTTGTTAGATCACTGGAGTGCAGTACCTTGAAGAACCATTTCTCCCGAGATGTACTGTAGGCTGAGGCAAGAGTGGATTCTGTCTGTGTTTACATAATTGTTATTTTCATTTCGGACCTGGTTGTGTTCGTCAATAGAAAGCACACAATTAGGCAGGTCATGGGAAATGAACATGTTAATGTTGTGAAGAGGTAATCTTAGTATTTTTCTTTTATGTACGTGTTCAAAAATGGAGAGAAATGTTGGCAACTTATAGGTTATGGGTTCCTCCACCATTGAAAGCTTTCTCTGGTTTAGAAAAAGTGAAGAATGGTCCTATAAATGCTGCAGTCCTAATTTGTTAAAATGCCCCGAGGAGAGATGTGGCTCTGTTTGGAAGATCACTTACAGCTGGCTTGACCTTCAATATTCTAGGCAAGTTTGCAGCAAAGTCTAAGATCCAGCCATAGAAGTACTTGGTATTCCATGATTGATCTATATAACATCTTCCACCATTGATTGCTACAGTAGGGTGTAAATATTAGTTAGCTAATGACGTGTTAAATGTCACTCTCTTCCTTGAACTCTGCTTTTATATCCCGAGGCCTTGGGTAATTTCCTATTTTCCTCCTTCCTGTCAGATAGATCAATTTCTGCATGTCCACCCCTGCCTCACCCATATACTGTAACCCCTTAAACAGAGGTGCAGGGGGTGAGTGGTGTGGCGTATGTCAGGGCAGGAATAAGGTTACCACTCTGATCTCATGCCTGTCTCTTGCTTGAGAATAGATCACATTAGCCATGTATAAATGTGTGTGAGTGTGAATGTGTGTGTGTGACAATCATAAGCAGTTTGAATAGTGCTCAGACCTCTATATAGCAAAACCTATACTTAATTGAGTGTTTATAGTATCCGTACAAGTAAAAGATTTTGGTTTCCTTTTGGACTGCACTACCTCCTCCAGACATTAAGTAAAGTATTGCTGTTCAGATAATGTTTCCAGTAAAGCCAGGCAAGATGACATAGCCACTTGAAGATGCAAACCCAACTATCATGTTTTTATCATTGTGATGAACCATAGCCGCCCCGTATAGTGTACAGTATCTGAGCAAAATACATTTCATGTTGGAGAAGGTTTTAAATGGGATGTATAGCCTGTTATTGAGTAAACCAAAAAATAAAATCATAAAAATTGAGGAATCGCCTTACTTTCTTGCTTTTCGTGTTCTTCAGGTGTTTTTCAGAGCTAGATCAATCTCTTATACTGTAGCTCTGATATCAGTGGAGACCATTATCATAGGTTCTCTGTTCTCAATTTACTTGCATGTCAATTTTGAAATGGAATATTTAAAAAAATAAAGAACAATTGAGAGAGTTATAATATGCCAAGCTACTAACTTGCTACTGTACTGTCATTTTGCTCATAGGTTAAGGTTAGGCTCATAGGTTTGCTCATGTGATCTTTGTTATATTTGTGTTGTTGTCTCTTTTGTTACCCTGTCATTTATAAATTTCACATCAATTGGTTATTAAGTAGTACTAGTAGTATGGACTTTCCATCTCTCATGCCACCTTTACTTCCTTGTTTTATCAAATCTACTTTGGTAGATCTTCAAAAACTGCTGCTACCAACTGTCTTAAATTTCAACTGGCCCATACTAGAATTTACAGCCCAGTAATTCCTTGGCACTAGAAGCTCAAAAGGATTAGTAATACTTTAGTATTGTTGAATGTATGCTCCCAGCAAGTCTTTTCAATCCCATTTCTATGGGATAAAACTCCTATTGATACCAACAACAATAGATTTGATGAACTGTACACTACTTCTTTCCAACTTGACAACAGTTCTCAAGGAGCTCTGAGGCTTTGGCATTGTAACAATCTGCTTTAGTTCAAGTGTTAAAGATTATTAGGCAAGGCAGCCTAGGCTTACTCATCAGTTTGACATGTCAGTGGTATTTCAGCAGCCTGTCATCTCTGTATTAGAGACAAAGAATTTTATTCCTTTATATGAGTACAATTTTCCCAGTAATCAAGTTTTTGACCAGTACAGTAGCTTAAGTACTCTGAATCTCATAATCTACCACACTTTTCAGTGGAAGTGCCCATGTTAATCATGTTGAGAAATTTCACAAGAAGCTCAAGCTGGATGGTAATGCAGCTGAGGGCCCCTGGGGTTTTACAAAGATTTTAATAGAGGTTTTGATGCAAAGAACTGCAATTTCATACTGGTGGGAAAATGGAATTGGGAGATGGTATTGGAAAATAATGGTGTACAACTGCACAATGAGTGAATTAGAAAGTTATGGATGGGTGTAGTGACAAATAAGGGAGATGATCTCTTGATGAGACAGTAAAACTTCCCAAACCAGGGCTTAAATGTGGATTGTTCCATCGGTGGTGAATGTAGTTGTAAAGATAGTGTGATTTGGTAATTTTAAGTTAGCGTTGAAAAAAAAAATGTGAGTACATACATTGAGCTACGTCCATTTATCTCAAATATTGTTTATCTGCTGGCTAATTTTGCTTTATCAATGTATTTGGCTTAGCAAGTACCATTTGCCTTGACAAGTTGCAAATTGGCGGAAATCCCAGCCAGGTTTCTTGCAATTAATATACTAAAGGACGTATTTTTTGCTGTTAAGATACTTCGATCAAATATTTTGCTGGTGGAGTCAACACACTCAATTTATGGCAATCTTATGTGGACTGGAAGTAGTAAAAGACTAGCATCTAGTTTTTGTTGAATATATCTCATTCTACATGTCCCATTAGTGTTATCCTGCCCTGGAGCTATGATAGAAAATTCTACTTTTAGTAGGAATGACTGCAATTTACAAACATAGAATTTAAGAAGATTTAAGAAGATAGGGCATCCATCTAAAAGATTAATGTGTCCCAGTTTTACTACGTTTAGACTTAAAAAGGATTGAGGAAATGAAAGGAAATACTATCAGAGATTTCCTTGAAGAGAATCGATGTCACAGAAATTGAGATAAGGGTAGGCTATGATTGGCTTAAAGTTGTAATACTTGTACTTATTCCAATAGTTTTGAATTGGTCTTGATTCGGGTGGGAGTGGTGGATACTTGCAAAAGCCTGGTGTTATTTCAAAAACAGAAAAAAATGGGATGGTTTCAAATCGTTTAATACCCACAGACCATTACCATTTTAATAGTTGAATGACTCAAAATATACTCTCAGTATAGAATTGATTAATCTAGGGTAACTGATGAGGAATGAAAATCTGTTCAAATTTTGAGTCCGTACGAAACAATTGTTATATATAGCTCCATTGACTCGCCTTCATGAGAAATTGGGCCTCTTAGTGCTATGGTTATGGATCTTGCTCTGTAATATCTTTCTTTGTAAAGAAAACTTAGATTTGGCTGACAGGATTTTTGAAATGTGGCAAAGTATAGTTTACTGAATGATCATCTTAAAAAAAACAAAAGCTTCATCCACAGCCTCTTGACTTCATCCTTACACATGTATGTGCTGTAACATTCCATAATAGAAACTGCAAGTGCCAATATCCCATGCAGTATATGAATCTATATTTGTTTTGTGTGCAAAAAATTTATGGAAATTTTGCGTCGATCTACTTCATTGTTGTAACATATCAATGTTTCCTCCTTGGTATAAGATGCATGCAAAGTGCAGTTTTGTGGTAATATTTCCATTAACTGTCATGGAATATTTGTCTCTCTCTCTTTCTTTGAAATATTTTTAGAATTCTCGTAATTTGCCTAATGACAGGTACTGTACATGTTCTATTGCAAAGAACATTAGCATTCCATGTTTTCTTGAAGAAGCAGATTATTGTAAATTCCAGACCATATGGCTTTAAATGTTATAGCACTGGGCTACGTACTAATTGCAGGTATACATATATATATAGACATAGCTGTGTACTAACGGTGACAAAAATCTGTATATATACATTCCCTCTGTGGTCTTGATGAATTCAATTTTAATTTAAATTTCAACATCACTGCTTCTTTCATGTGGCTGAGTACTTTTCTCCGATATTGTGAAGTAAAATTAAGTATACATCATTTCCTTGACCTGAGACTGCTAGTAATCCAATGAAGGCAACATGTAATATTAAAAATAAAGCAATTCTTGAGTTCCACTGGTTATTTGTATACCTCAATATGACCCAATTTTTTCGCTAAAAGAAATTGGAAAAAGAAAGCACATTTTGGCACGATTTCTCCAAATTTGGCTGTCCAATTATTTCACACATGCTGCAGGGCAGTTACACATGCAATTAGGGTTGGGGTCAAAACAGCACCTTAAAACAGTAAAATCTGAACCACTGGGTGATACGGATTAAACTTGAAAGTTGTAAATTGAAATCGAAATTTTAAACTCTAGCAAACAAAGTGAGGGGAATTTTTTGCATCGTATGGAAAGTAGAACTTGGTAATTGGGCAACTGAGTACTTGAAAGCAACTGACAGGACTGGGCTTTCGAATCTCAAGTCACGCATTTTTAGTTCCTGACCTGATTTGACATTTAAACGGTGTGAAGACTCGTGCAAAAAGAAACATCTAATGCCGGTAATCTGACCTAGTTTCGAATGAGGTGTAACAGAAGGGTTTAGACACCACCATCGATCCCAGAATATACACACACAGCTTGCTACCATCGGTAATTTGACACTAGTGTACAGTCAGTACATACAGCTGCGGTCAATACCCACAGCACAGTGTATAAACGATACAGCTAAAGATAACAAGGTATCACGTTTCATTACTGTTTGCATTTTGTAGATCTAACTGTGTTACAGATGATAGAATATCCAGCTCTGTCTTGTTTCGAAAATGTTTTTTGCTCTTGAATAAATTATCTTGTGATTAACAGAGGGTTACAGAATTGATTTAGCCAGCTTGGTTTTTTTGCGTGAACATTGACATACTTCCTCAAACACAGCATTTCTGTTGTTAACGTCAAGTACATATTAAGAACCAAATGTATTCACCGATATGGCATTTCAAAAATTTGAAAATTCCACCGCTGCAAATTAGGCATTACTTTTCTTCATTAAAGTTCTTGGTTTTCTTTCAGCCTTTTAATTGGTTATTGGAATGCTTAGGGTGCTATGTGCCTTTCCTCACCTAACCGAGTTAAGTTAGTTTACCCAAACGAACAGGATTGATTGTAATTGGTTGGTTTTTGATCTTAATTAAAATTGCTTGTGTGGTAACTCTCTTAACGATCTGGTGGGACTGGCTTTGTTGCCTGCTCTCGATTCCAACTGATATTGGCTTATTTCAAATTTGGCTTTTATTTCTTGTATGTGGGGACAGTCATATTTTTCAGACCTGTATTTAATTGGTCCCTGTGGAACCAGAGTCAGCTCTTTCAGTCATGGTATAGTTGATCTCAGGTTTAGTGCTGTTACTCTCCTGGGTATATATGTGTGGGTGTCATGGTAACTTACAGTACCATAAAACTGGCCTTGTTGAAAGAGAGTAACATCTCTAGTTGGTCAACAATCTTTATTAGATGACCTTCAAAGTGTAGAGGCCTCCATCAAAGTTATCATCATCATGGAACCTTGGGGAGATCCATTATTGCATGTCCCATTTCACTGACATGACAGCCTTCCTTTAAGGTTATTTTAATTTAGGAACCTCTTTGCTTTTTGATTAGTGGTCAATTTTTGACTGGATCTTATGTTAAAATTGTATGACAATGTAGTTTGTTTAGTAAATTGACTCTTGTCAAGTTTCCATTTTAGTAGTGAATATGAAGTGTCAATATTTTGAAATTTTCATCTTTGCTTTCTTTAAAAGTTTGCATTCCATGAATACCATTCAAACTAACTATCTTATCGCAACCATAAATTGTGATTATGCTTCGGAAAAAGAGGGCATATTTGGCAAATCCTTCGCAATACTTCCTTAATTGTTCTTATGATCTGGTCTGATATAAGATATCTGAATAAAGTCAAGCAAATCAGCTTTCAGATTCTATGATGCATCAATCTTGCTGGTTTTAAGGCAGTTGTAATCCTCTTATGAAATGAATGGCATAGAGTTACACCTGGGTGGAGCAGCAGTAGGAGTAATCCTTTAAACCCAGTCATCTTCTTTACAGTAGACACCCAACAATAGGAACAAACCATGCTCACCCTCTGGTCAAAGAAGAAACCAGGCACATGTTGTCCCTGGTCAAGATTCACTACTTTGAAATGAGCACTGCAAGAAATAAATGTCAATTCCATTGCACTGAAGGACTAAAACTACTATTCATCAGGTGCTATGTTTCATGCTATTGACAGTCTCTTCCGTTGATGTTGGAGACTGTGTCATGATTGAATACATATATATTGAAGTTGACTGTACATGCTACCTTTAATTATAGAAACACCTGTCTTAGTCTAGAATACTAGTACTGTAGTATATAGAAGACACTGGTCTATCTAATTGACCTTTTGAAGAAGTCCAGGATGAGAAACCTGGAGAAAATGACAATTGTGGGAAAGGATCAATATTGAACAGTTGGAGCTTATACTTAAGAGTACTAAGTTACTTAGGAGTATCTATAATATCCTTAAAGTATAATAAAGATGATCTTTAAACTTAAAGGAATTTTCTTCTTAACAATCTTCTAAGAAACCCTGTTCAATAAAGATTAACTTAGCATCCTTTGCAAATAGCCCTGTGTGCGTGAAGCTAAATACCTTCAGCAGAAAATGGTTAAGAAGAAGGAAATGCTACTGATTGATGAACTGATGGATAATCTTCATCACCACAATCACATTTTGGATAAAAGCTACACCAATTGGAAAAGAGAAAAGATTTGACTCTGTCCTAAACAAGAAATGAATAAAGCTGTACCAGGGGTTACAAAATCTTGGAAAGGAGATCTCTCCAAGAGGTTATGACTGCACAAGGAACTTATAAGACCATGATGTGTCCTTCAAACAAATGACAGACCTGAATTTTATTTCCTTGTAAATATCTCGCCTGTATTTTTCAGTTCCCTCTTGCAGGTACCACAGCCGTTCATTTCACACTATATTTGTAGGTCACATGTGTCCTTCATCCTCTGAAAGTAGTCAAAGATCTCTTAATGTTTTGGTGTCACATTTGATGTAACATCGTCCTGATCACAAACTTGCAGTCTCAATGTAAGGGGACTAGCCTAGGGTTGATCAGCTGTGGATCAGTTAAGTAGTTTTGGTTTTGATATCAGGCTTTATCTTATTCGGTGACTTTTGATGAAAATGTCATTTCCTTTCTGCCCATATAGAGGTGGAGGAAGAGTAGGGAGAGGGGTTGGTGGATCGAGTCAATAGTAGGAAATTGTGCTGCATAGCATGCAGATTTATGGAGTTCGCATATATGGTAAAGCTTCAGGTTTGTCAAACAGTATGAAAGGTGTTGCAAGATCAGTTTAAATCATCTCCTTCAAACACGCATGACACTGAAGGTTAATTAGCGATAGTTCTAACATGAACACTGCATGACTCACTGCAAATGAACTGCACATGTTTTGAACTGTCTAAAGGTTACATCTTCAAACCTGAATAAATCATGTTATTAATCTCTAAAGACTCATTAAACTGGATACTGCAGGGAGAAGGAGCAAAATGACAGTAGAGACAACAGTATGGAAAAACCTTACTGTAACTCGCATCCTCCCTCCATAAGTACACATTGTTGTGTTTCTTAATTTATTATAGCTGATTAATCTGAAAAGGTAATGGAATCAAGGATAGGAAGAAATTCATGACTATCGTTGGATTTTGGCCATTTGTTGGGAAGAAGAACCCGTATTGATAGATCATGAATGTTTTTGTGTGGACCAACCAGCTCAGGGATTGGGATATGGGAAGGAGGAGGGGGGATGGATGGATGAGGGTTTGGGATGGAGAAAAAGTAACATGAACTTTCAGTTGTCACGTCTACCAGCTCAAGGTCTTTGCCAGCAATATATTAAACCTAGTTAGCCCCATGTGAAGACAAGCATATTGACATAAAAAATAGTGGGAAAGAATTATGCTAGATGCACAAACTTAAAAGGAACTGGAGAACGATAATATATACATATATAATATATGGTTGTCATTATGCCCTCTCACCCATCCCACTCACTCTTTCTCCCCCAGAGAATGACTTAAATGATATTTTGAGCACACTGGTTGAAAATGAAAAAGCTACAAGCATGTAAAGTGCTCTTTGTTAGTTATTAATATTGCAAGACAGGAATGTACCTTTAATTTTCAGCTGTTGAAGGTGCCTTTGGGGCTTCAGGTGTAAAATTTATGTTGCAGATGGTTCTGTGTGTTAAATTTGAAACAGGATTTCAAACAGGTTTCGTACATATGATGAGCAAAGACATAATACTTCCATGCTTGGTCCATGGTCTCATGTAGTGTATGCTCTGTTCAGGGGCAGTACAGGAATCCGAGAGGATTGATTACACAAGCCCACAATCTTTAGGGGCAGTGGGATGATTTGAAGGGGCAGTGGGATGATTTGAAGGGGCAGACCATCAAGTTACCTCAGAACTTCCCACATAAATCAATCCTATGTGCATTCTGTACCACAGATTCCTTTGTGATACAACTAAATATTAACAAAATTTAGGTCTATATGAAATAGATTCCTCTGCAATTAAGAAAAGAAATGTCGATTCCCTGAGCTACTATGTGCTGAGCAAACTGATTGTCAGAAAACAGATTCCTTTGCGACAAACGATAAATTGAGACTGTGCTTGAGCCACTTGTGGTGCACTGTAGATTCATAGCCAAATTGTCTAAGTTACCGCTACTTAATGAAAGACTAATATTGTGATTTTGCTGATGTATTGAGAAGCAGGCAGTTCTTGTAGTTGAACATTCATCTCTAGGGACAAACAGAAGGGCAAAAAGATATGGGGAAGGGAGGGCAAGGCTAATGGATATTGGAAGAGAAACCTTAGATTTTGTATAACTGGAACAGATTATTTCTGTATGCATTGCTCCAAGCATTGCAGATAAACATTTATCATTGTGTGTCCTTATTAAATTTAATGTCAGTACTAAACCTCCCTTTTGCACTAGTTACAGCATGATGTATGCATATATACATCAGGTTTTGACTAGAGAATTTAATTGGAATTGAAATCAGAATACATGCATAATACCAACCATCATATTTTGTCAAGATTCGCTAAAGCAACAGAAATGACAACATCGTCATTTTGGGCTCTGTTTGCAATGCAAACATGGCATATTAATTTTTCTGTGATATTGTAGTATTTAATTTTGCAGTTAATTCACGTTTAATATCTAATGGTACACTCCTGCTTCAGGGTCAGTAATATTTGTTTTTTTGATATGAAAATATAGAATCCAAGTAGTCCAGCTTGACAGTGGTTTATATTGACCTGTACAACTTCACCATTGAGTCAAGATATATGGCCATCAGGCAATGGAGTTAGCTAGCATCTAATGTAGTAGCCTGGAACTGCATAATATCATTATGCTATGTGGATTAAAAGATTCTTGACAATAGCAAATTTTGCAATGAAGCATTACTATCCATGGCAAAGGCCACAACCCCCCAATCCTCATTTTTAACCTCAGCCAATTCTTGCATCAAGGAGGTCATATCGCCTGTGGGCATTTCCCCCTCCCAAGGGGTATTACGAGGGGTGAATCAAACCTGCCCCTAGGCCTAGGTGCTGGATAAGGAGGTTTGCTGTTGTCTGAACAGTTAGATTAACAACCTCTTGGGATACCTTTCCCAAAACAGCATTCAGATGGCAGATTGTGAAAGAACTGTGATGTTCCTTTCAGGGAGTTTTCTTCAGTCTTTTCTGAAAAGAGTGAGCTGAGTAAAGTCGAAGGGAGAAGAGATACAGAACTATTGGTTGCTTAAAGGTAATTAGATTACTATAGTGAAGTTAAAGGGAATGTCTCTGTCACACAGTAGGGTTGAGGGTTAAATGCTTTTAATATTGGTATTAGAATTAGTGAACTGTTTTTGATGTGCTGTAACTTTTAAAGGGTATAACTTTTCCGTTCCTTTGCTGTTGCTGTCTGTAAAGGACAATATACAACCATTACATTGTGATACATGCAAATTTGTAAGTGAAGAGATTGCCACACCTCACCACATAACCCCCTCCACCCCCTCCCCCCCTGCCACTGCAAAGTTAGTTGTGTAGGTTTATGTGTATTGTTGAGTCTTCCTGATGTTGTAGGTATAAGATGTTTTTAGCAATTAATGTGTTACCATGAAAACATAACATTTGTTCAAGTTGGGTATGTACAATACATGCTTCCTCTTTCATATGTATCTGTATTGCACAATATGTACTCATGTTGCTAGGACTGGGTGTCTAGTCTAACTCTTGGATAAAGTACTCTAATCTGCTTGTAAATAAATTTGATTTGGTTTCTACTACATTGTTAATGGTGATAAAGCATTCATTCTTTTCTTGTACAAATTGTTTTCTTATACTATATAGCAATAGGACTGTAATACCTAGATAACTACACAGAACAAACGTGTCACCTCCTCAGAATGCACACAGAAAATTATAGTAGCATGCAAAGTGAACATTTCATCTCTTTGAAGTAATATATTTACAGTTCATTACAAATGTGCCAATGATAAATTGTTGGCATTTTCATCCTTGAGCGCAATGCCCTGTTACTTTGTCTTGTGGGCTCCCTCACTTACCTGTCTCATCGAAACCAACACACTCTCCCTATCTACTGTGTTTAAAGTGACATGTTAACCTTTTGATATTAATCTTCCATAGTGACCAGTCACCCCCGGTGAACTTACCTCCCCATGTTACCAACCAAAGTGTCTAGTTCATTGAAAAAACTTTCTACAGAAATATTAAAAATAGATTAAAGTGATAATGATATGATATGAGGTGATAATGATATGATATGCCTTAATGGAGCATTCCAGTACAGTATATATAATGTATATCAAATGCAAATAAATATATGTGGATCATGACTGACTTGTACTCAAAATTACATCTTTTATTGAAGTTACACAACCTTTATAGAATCAAAACACAGTCATTAACTACTCAATAAAATAACATTCATTTGGTGCCAAAATTAATTTAGGGGAGTCCTTATGGTTGATGCCTCAATTGATCGCCTGAAATATTTTATCTTTATTACATTTGCCTCGTACCTGTCGCCAGAGATTGTTCGCCCTGCATAATGATGCTTTAAATTCCCATTTCACATATAACTTTAATTTCCTCGCAACATGTTGCTTTAAAGAAACTCGTACAAGACTAATGACCATAGAATTGAAATAACCTTGCTTTGAGAGATTACTGTGGTTTCGTAGTTTGGGAAATTCAGTCGGATCACTACCGACAAAGTAAGCATTAAATTGACAAATTGACAAATTCTATTGCCATTGATTTTAAGTTTTTGACATATTTCATCCCGTTGATTGGATTTTGAAGCATCGGAATCAAATGGAGCAGAATCCTTGCTGGTATATTCCCTGGTAATTGGGCTGGACTAATCGACAAGATCTTAAAATTAGAACATGCCATCTGCGTACTCTCGGATTGTAACAGATTCTGCAGCTACGAGCATCAACGACGACGACGCAACGACGACACAAAAAAACACAGTGACCGTGAAAGAGAGGTCACCTCTCGTTTCTACTGTCGACGCTTTTCTTGACGAAGATGAAATTGAAATACATAACAAACATGCAAGATTGTTTTCAAAGCAGATATCAACTTTTGCTTTATCAAATTAAAAATTTAAGAATAAGGCAACATGGAAACTTTGGGTCAAAAGTAATCTTGAGGAAGGAGAATTTTTGTACAAATTTAATATAAGAATTAAAACTGACCGAGAGACCAGATGCATTGATGCAAATAGCGGAGGGAACTTTGTGTTGGTCACGTGTTATTGGCTAGAACAGAATTCAGCCTGAGGCAGTATAGTATAGTGGTTTAGTTTGATATTTCTGTCAGTTGAAAATGTCAAATATGTGCAGATGTTTGCTTCTAATATCAACACATTTTTTTTATGCAATTCAGTGACGATTTCATTTTCCACACAGATTACACGTGTACTCACTTAACGTTAAAAAAAAGTTAGCGACAAAGTTATGGTAACTCTAAAACGTATCGCAAAACAAAATTGAACCTCTTAATGACTAAATGATTCATATTCAAGTAAGAACATGCACGATTTTAGAGACTGAGAGCTGACAACTATTGAAAGGGCAAAGTCCCTTTGACAGTTTATTATTAAATCACTGAAATGCATATTGCACACTGTCAAATGCTAATGAAACGTTTTGCACAATTTACAGTATCTCCAGAAACCTTTGGAGCAATTTGAGCCTTTTTAGGAAATGAGATCTCAATCGTTTCAGAGCTCATTGTCACAGATTTACTTCCCATCCTTCCTCACTTACCTGTCTCCTTGTTACCATGGCAATCTCACCTTGTTCTACCATGTCTGAGTGTGTAAGTTTAAGTGTGTAAGTTTAAGTGTGTAAGTTTGTGTAGTTATTTCTAGCGGATAATTTTTCTATTTTAAGTTTTGATTTAAAAACAATTTGTGTCATGGTAGTAGATATAATATCTTTTCCGACCCTCATGCGAAATGCAAAGTTTGGATTTTGCTGACAGCTGGTTATGGCCCCCTGTCTAACCTTGCACACCAAAGAATCATTAACCTCCCCCTTCCCCCCCCAAAAAAAATGCCTGCCCTCTCCTTCACCGTCCACATTTTAGTTTCTCATACTCATATATATGGGAATGTATCCTGATTTAAATTTCACATAATGTGAAATACATGCATTATGACATTTAAATTTAGAATATTCAGAAAGACACATGCCAACTGTAATATTTGATATTCCTTCAGTTGATGAGACATAAATATTCAGTTAGGACACTGCAGTGGCCTTTTTTTGTACATTGCGTCCTCTGCTACACTATTTGAAGTATCTTGCTATATGCACTATATACTATATGTAGATATTGTTAGACATGGGTTGGCTATCCAGCTTAAGTGAGTCATGTCGATAGAGGGTGTTATGCAGAATTGTAGTAGAGCGTTAACTCGCTTGTCAGATTGGGGCCTGATGTCAGGTGAGTTCCCTGGGATCTTATCTTTTAGCCATGCATCTCGACGGTGAGTTTCGAGTGAATCGATGTGCAGATATCTGTATTGGCTGATCTTCAATGTTAAGGTCATTAAATCTTGTCTGAATCCGATGTCATGTTAATTTATTCAATGAATTGTAGTAGAAGGATGAGTTATCTTTATGCATTTTACATGGCAGTGAATTAACCATAGTTTTCATTAGGGATAGGGTTATGAACATGCCAAACTGTGATGTTTATGCTAATTTCAGAATGGATGTTCAATATTCGTATGATCCATCCGACCATTTCTAATTCTCTCACCAGCATAAATTTCTATAAGTCCAGTTCCTCTTTACTGTGCAAATTTGTTCACATGATAACACTCAGCCCTAACCTGTCCCCTCCCACTTACCCCGGTTTTTTGACCTAACACTGTTAAGTACGACATTTTTGAGTGAATGGAAATGGTTGTTGGTTATAGTATAGAGTATTACTGCAAGAATTGGTCATTATTCCATTTCAAATTTGTTGTGGTGAATGCTTTCCTCTCATGATGAAAACACTCCTTTTGAGAAGTGCCACTGATGCAATGCCCCATGAAAAGATTGATTTTTGTACGATGAATTCTTTGGAAAAGAATCATTCTGCCAGCAGGGAAAAAAATACTCCTGTACTCTTTGATCTTCCCTATCAAGACGACGACTATAACCTTTGCCGGACACTAGCGTATCGGATCCACATGGCAGAAATTTGCAAAATGAGATGGAACAACTTCTTTGCCTTGCTCAATTTGCCAGAGAGGCAAATTGGATGGAATCATTTGTGAAGCTTGTCTGGTACTTCAAGTGCCAGTCTTTCTCGTTTCCCAAGTAACCATAGAAGTGGCAGTACACAAGTTCCTGCCTTCTAGTCTACAGTTGTCCAAAGACAATGTTTGATATGAAATATTTTGTCGTACGGTACAGTAGCTCATATGGTTACATTCAAAAATTGATAATGTTTTTTAGCTTTTTTCTGAAATCTTTTTAGGTTTTTTGTTTTTTTTTATAGTTTTTTTAGTGTGATGATGACAAATTGATCACACAATTTTGATCTCAGGGAACTGTGACATATTTTACTCCCTGGCTCTAAGATACTTGACATTAGTTTTGGGGCTAGAAATGGAGGAGGTAAGAAAGATGAATGGTTTAGAGAGTAAGGTGGTAGGTTGGTGAAGATTCTAGCATATGTTGAAATATATTTTGCTCGCACAGTCGTGCTAGGAATAAACTGGACGATGAATATCCTGTGGTTTTTTCCAGAAGGAAGTTAGGAGACTTTGTATTAACAATATAAAATAAAAATGGAGTTTCTTTTTGTGAAAGAAATTAAAGAAAGAATGACATTGTTCATTCTTCTTGATTCATTGAGAATACATTTAATACCTTGGAGTTAACTAAGAGAGACCCAGTTTGTTGTGTCGCAGAATGTGTACATACCAAACTATAGTCCATATTGCTAAATAATTTGCATTCGAGATGTTGAACTTTTAGTACTGTAGAAGCAGTACTAGGTTGTTAAATCTTTTAGAACAGGATTTTTATGAAATATCATTATTACTGTGTGTCTACTATGCACAACTATGTTGGAATTGTGACATATGTAGTGGTACTGAGTGTTTCACTATTAGCAATATATCCTTTCTGTCAGTTTCTTAGTTATTCAAAGTGAAACCTGTTGGTTACTGATATTGGCATTAAGGCATGAATGATTGCAATCATGAAACTGAAAGCATGTAGCTGGCCTTCCTGCTTGAAATTACCAGATTGCAGAGTGTAATATAGACTGCTTTTGTCCGTTTAAAAGTAACAATCCTTTGTTGCAATCATTTATTTCCAGTGACTTTAAGCGGCAGAATTTGTCTTTCATTATTGAAGTACTTTAACAGACTATGTAAGTATAATATAAACAGTTTCTATTTTTGACTAAGTAGCCACCTATTGGACATTGTTTCCTTTAGAATGCAACATATCCAAAAGAACTCTATGATAATTTTCAAAGCCAAGTTAATTTTTTAAAATTTTGTATTCAGTATTTGTACAACTCTGCCCAGGCCTGACAAGTGGGGAGAGTCAGGGGAAGGGGGGGGGGGCTGCAGCCTCTATGGCCTGGGTCAATTTGGGCACAAAGAAAACTTTGAAAAACTTGAGACATGGCTTTCCATGCATTGTGAGAAGCTCCAGAAACATCTGGCCCAATCGTCACCAGTCCCTGCTCTGGTGCCTATGCAGGATTCATTAGAGGGAACCGAACTTTGACCCAGTTGCACAAAGTACTCTTCCATCAGTACCGGGAATGGTACGGTTGCCATTCTAAAGGCTAGGATTAAAAAAGATGAATAAGGGGAAGGGTAAGGGGATCAAACCTAGGCGGACCGCTGGCCCGGAAGAAGGAACCTTCCGACACCGTCTTCAGACGATAGAGCCACTGATCTTAGTTGTGCCCACGGCTCTATCCTCAGATACACCAGATCCGGAGCTCGCTGGAGATCGAGAGAGATGCCCGGTGGGACCCCTGTCCAGACTGTGAGCGAGGGACCCAATCCAGGACGAATCCTCTCAGGATTGGGACAACGGATATGGTTGAGGCAGTAGTTACGGACCGATGAGGACTGGGGAACTCCTCAGGAACTAAGTCCTCAGTAGGCTCAGGCGGACTGTGAGTGGCTATTCTCACAGTTGTTAGCAATGTTCCAGCTGCTGGTCCAACAGCTAGCGACCGGCTTAGCCACTCTGACATCAACTCAAGACCCCCAGCGGACCAGAGCACTGGACGCACCGGTACCGCAGTCACTTGTACCGGTCCAGCCAACTATGCTCCCAAACTGAGACCGGAGTCAGCTAACACCGCCGGTCCATATAGACAACAGTTTCATACATGATGATCCGGATCAGGAACCATTAGGCCTCAGAGCCTCAGAAAACCATTCAGTTTGGGGGAACCTCATTTCCATCTATAGTATATTTAAAGGATAAGTTAAAGTTCGTAAAGGATGGAGGCCTGATGATCATATGTCCCCAGACCCGACCTGGCTCTCAACACCTCATCCTATCTGCGGAAGTAATATGCAATGGTTACAATTGTGTAACGTAATATGCTGTTTGCTATCATCACTGGAGTCTGGGTTCGGAAAAAATCTTCTACCTTTTCATCGTTTCTGATCATTTCATCATGAACATCTCTGAAAGGCATGTTAATTCAATAAAAGCAACTGACAGATTTCTGTAATTTTATTGACATCATTGTGCTGAATTTTTTGGTTCTTGTAAGTGGTCATTTTAATGCATTAGTAGTTGTACCATTGCAGATATTCTGTAAATCACATTGCACTGCAGATGAAATTCGGGCAAACAATGCAGCCGTTAACAATGTCTTCATCACCAGACAATCTGATGGGGGAAACGTTATGGTAATATATTGATATATATAATGAAAACGACCTATGGATAACTTGTTGGCATAGATGAGGCAAGTGTGAAACGTAACACCATTTGAGGCAGCTGTTAGCATGCTGTTGTGAAGTGAGCTTGAATGATCACGAGTAGGCTATGCCAACACGAAAAGGTAGATTTCAACGACTAATTTCTGCTTATTTACCTCTCAATACCCAACGGCATGTTTAATTGACATTAGAAAAGAAGACTTTTAGAAAGAAGGGATTGTATGAATTCAGGAAGGCATTAAATATAGAAAGCCAAAAAAGGCCCCCCAAAAGGGAAGAAACACAATGTATGAATAAACAATGGTTAGATATATCATTTTGTAGTCCGAGTGAATCATGGTATTGTATTTATATAGCAGGGCATCAGATATATATATATTCTTTACACGGTATATGATCTGTCTTGATTGCATGTACATACTGTACATGTGTCAATACAAGAGAATAAGTTAGCAAACAATATACAATATTTGTAAAGAAAGATAATTATTGTATGCTTCCGACTTAAATTACCACCAGGTGTGTTTGAACTAATTGTGTTTATATGCCAATGGTGGACAATGGTCATATAATAGAGTTTACTGAATAACCAGTACATATGTCTGTATTCCATTTGAGTGGTGTGTATATTTGGGCTCAGAGGGGAGATGGAAGTGTAAAGGAGGTCGGGGGGGGGAGGGGGGAGAGTGGGGATACCAATCATTGTCTTGAGGTGTGTAAGATATATACAGAAGCTGCTAAGCAATGTATGTACAGCTGTTAAAAGTTTACTATAAGGGGTATACTATGTGTGTGTTAGCACATCTCTCTTGGATCTACAAGTGACTGTTACAGTTACAGTATAGGGCCGGTATATCATAACACTAAACCAGGTGGAAAGCGCCATTAGAGAAAGATATTCTTGTCATTTTGGTTAAACCAAATGCATTTTCTATAATTAGGATGAACAGAAAAGCTTCTGCTTGCTCTTTTTATACTGTACGTAGTTAATACAAACAAGATTTCACTACAGAAGGTGAAGGAAAAACAGAATGATATCATAAGATTGACATGCTTCCTACTTGTATCCTAACCTTTCCTTAAACACCCCCCTCCCCTTTCCCTTCTCCTCCTCTCCCTTCCATTCCCCTACAACTGTTTTTTTTTTCAAGAAAAAAATGAAAAGAAGTAAACAAAACGAGTCATATTTATAGAAAGATGGACTAATTATTGCATATTTACAGTAGGTCAAAACTGTCTAATAAATCCTTAGATTTGGAGAGGTGTCACATATGAATGTGATTTTGTTGACAATAAACGCTTTTCTTATTCCCTTGAAATGAGCTATTCACAGTCTGTAACTGAGAAATATTCTGAAGGTGACAAGACTTATTCAACCGAACTAGCACCAGGCTGTCTTGATCACAGCAGTGTTTGAATTTTAGTTCAGTACAGTAATTATGTCAGACTTGGGCCAGACTATCATATTATATATTGGCTTCATTCTCTTCATATTTTACTTTGAAATTGAAATTTGTTAGGGGAGTAAATAATATATGCATCTGTGACAAATTAATGATTGAAAAAAAAATTGAAAAGAAATGGTTGCAATGATAAAGTATTAAGTCGTCTTAATAATGTGTTTTAAGAAATTAGTATGACTGAAAAAAATAAAGAATAATGTAGGATTTCGTTTGTTTTTTGTCGTCGTTGATCAGTTGGATTGGGATCCGAATCGGATAAACATCACTTCTCCATCATTTATTAGATAACAATGATATCGATAGGAAAGTTTATGACTCACTGATTGGGCCTAGTAAGGTTGACTAAATTTTGGTTAAAAGTCTACTAAAATTTCCCATTCAAAATTCCAAAGGATGATCATTTTACCATCAAGGTACCCCATTTTGCACCACATATGTCTGCTGATGTATTAGGTTCTCATTCAGTTTTTTTTTTATCTCAAGACGGTTTTGCTCTCCCGTCTTTGCACCGTAGGAGATGTCAATCTAAATAATGAATTATTTATTTACTTTCCAAATATCAAATTGTGCAGTTTTGAAGCAAAACAGTCGTCTGTTTGACCAAATAAAAATATAAGGAAAAGTAAAAACGGACTGATGAATTATGCTCTTCTCTCTCAAGCGGAGGAAAATGCTCTCAAGGTTGTCATAATGCTGACAGCCCTGCGGGCAATCGTGAGCGAACAGTGGAATGGCTTTGTGACTACCAGCAGTCGTGTAACGAGATGTTGCAATTTTATTTTTTTCGTGGCCGATATCACCTCTGCTTTTGTAGAAGAGATACAGTGTGTTTTGTCTCATGCAACTAGTACATTTTCCACTCAAAGGCTGTCTTACTTTGAGAAATAAGTGTAATAATGTGTACTGTAAAGTATAAATACTTTTCAATGTGGAGAGTTGTTTAGCACAGAGAGGCACAGAATATTTAAATGTTGCTAATTAGCACTAATTAAGAGGTGAATTCCATAAAGGTGACTTGGTTTTTAGTACAAGAAATGTTAACGCCACACTATATGCGGTGGTGATGGAGTGTGTGTATGTACATAGCTTGTATACTGTACATGTGTGAATGTTTGAAATGGTTAGGTTTTATTTTTCCATATACTGTAACAGGACATGGTTAGGATGTTTAAGGTACAATTAAACCTAGGGCAATCTCGTTTATCATGTAGGTATCATTTTGACAGCTATCTTATTTGATTCCCCCTATTTGAAATTTCCCAAAATATGTAACCATATCTTTGTCCATCTCCAGCCAGATTCGTCTTTATATCTGCTTTCATTCGTCTTTTTCTTCATTTTAAAGGTGGATGTGAATTTGTTTCTGATACGTGATTACGTGTTTAAATGCCTTGTGCACCCTGTATACTGTACAAAGTAATCTGTCAAGGTACCCCCTCATCCCCCCCCCTCTCCCCAAACCAGCCTCATTTCATGTCCTGATTGTGTCTATTAATTCAATCTTATTGCCTACCCTAGAGTGACACAGGTTTCATGAAAGTAGTAGCTCACAGTGATGTAGGATATATGTCTTTCTACATGGAGCAAAGAATTAAGAGGCTGTTATATCAGAAAGTGTATGAGTGAAATGTAATGTAAAATACTACTGGAAGCAAACTGTTGTGACAATTTGTGTTAGGAAACAATTGCAATCTAAGTTGGAAATAATCACAGGGATGTGGGAAAGGTTGTATGTAGAAGTGGGGCAGGATGATGTTGGGGCAGTGGAAAACTCTCAGATCTTACCAAGGCTATAGTCGTGACAATCAGATGAATCAATGATTTTCCATTATATGAATAACGCGAATAAAATTATATATTTCCATCTTTTGAAATCTAAGAGAAATTGCTTTAAGTGTCCGACTGTCTAAATTTTGTTTTCTATTAACATTGTCAAAAACAAATGTTCATATCTTTCCACCTGCCTGACAGTGCTTATTCATGTCCATTAGTTTCCCCAACTTTATTAATGTGAGTATGTATCTGCATGTACATCTGTGTATTTTGCTGAAGGTCTATATTTTGCTAGTCAAGGATGGTTGAGTCCATTTAGCCTGTGACGGATGGCCGACTGGGATACAACATGACAGGCCTAGGTTAGTTTACTAGCCTGATTACCAGCCTGGAACTGATAAATGGAAACAAATTACAAATTCGTGGAGTTGATTATACTGTTGTGGTATAAACATGATCATATTAGATAAAATGGTTGGTTTATTTCTCCTATGGGTCAGCTGAATTAGCCTCGGGTGTAAGGAGTTATATTTATTGCAATAAAAGTATATGAGTGTTTGACTTGTTGTCCGTTTCATTTAAATTCGTGCAGTTCTTTTTGTCTTGAATATTGGAAGAAAAAGAGGTGTAAATGTCACAGCCGTATGTCTTTGTAGTTTCCTGCAAGAAAATCTGAAGTAGGGCATTGGTTTTACTTTCCATTTAGTGTAAGTTAACATCAGCTCTAAAAATCAATGCAAAGTTAACTAAGAAAAAGTCTCATGCTTTCATAATAATGTTAAAAGCTAAGATAATCAGTGCATTTATAGCTGATTACCCACCATTACATGATGCTGGGATACATGTAATGGAACTTTACACAGGTGATAATGCACTCAGATTATAAATGCTATTGATCTGATATGCAGGGAATTCCCTTATCATTTCTAGTGTATTATACAGGAACAGAAGTAGCGGTTTACCGTAATTTGACAAAATGTGAACCAAATCTTGTTAAAATAGATTGGATAATTAAACAAACATTTCCTTTGTATTATCAACAAAGTTGATATGCTTATCATATACCTTGCTGCACCTAGAACTGTGAGCAATACTAGAAGCAGGGTAGTGTACCTTTCAGTTATTAAATAAGGAGTACTGCATGACTTCTCTGCACTTCTCTTACATATATACAAGGGGTATGATGCAGGGAGCTTCTACTTGTTCAGCGGATATTAGTATACAGTATCTTAATACTGCAGGTTTCCTTGTATAGATAATACTGTATTAATGAATGAAAGTATATCTTGACAGATCAATTGTGTTTTAGTTAAGAAGTACATTAAATTCTGATCTTCAAATAATCGACAGTTTTGATAAGGTTTAATACTATGGTACCTTCTTTATGGATGATGTTACGTTTGAGGACGTATAATGATCATGATTTGAATTGATACAAGCATTAAACACATCACTGCAACACTACATCAAATACACATATGGCTGTGTCGATGATACATTTGCTGCGTACTACGCGGAATATTTGACTGCTCATCACTCACACACTCCAACACTGTGCAAAGTGATCCTCCAAGTAATACCTCATCTCCGCTCAATTTTGGAAAAAAAAGCCTAGCTGTCATACCCATTATTTACAGCCATTTACAACCATTTCGTCGCCGAAAAGGGCAAGTTTTCTCGAGAGCCAGCTAAGATCATCTGCGAACGCTGCACACATAGCGTGTGCTGTGGTGAAAAAGCAATATAATTCTGTGTTTGGAAGAAACCCTCACAATTGTGTCATTAACATGTCTTTTCATATTTCTTGTGTTTATTTGGTTGAGATTATGCGCTGTTTCATTTGTTTAGGCCACCTTGCTTGAGAGTATGTAAGATTTATGTTGATCTCAAACATTTGGGAAGAGTGAGGACATGGATGGGAGGAAGGGGGGGGGGGTGGATGGATGGGGTCTATTAGTGCTTCAAGTCATGTGTTTAAGGTTAGATTAAATTCAGGTAACGATTGGAACATTTGAAAGAAATAGTTAATTTCTTTAGAAGTTGTATAATTTTAATAAAATGTAATATTAAGGATGACTTGGAAATGAAGGGTTGAAGTACTCGATGTTTAGCTTAGGTTTTATTGATAAACAAATATTTCTCAAATACCACATGACATAAGCTATTACAGGTATAGCACTGTTTCAAAGGCTATTACACAGGTCTATGATATGAGTAGGGAGTGGATATGGGTATGTAGAAGGATGTAAGGGATATTTGGAGGATAATGTCCTGTCAAAAGGGAAGGTAGGATGAAAATAAGAAGAGGATATATAGGGATAGTTGAACCATTTCATTGGAATTTGGAAGGATATGTGACATCGTTTATATCTTCAAATACGACTTACAAATAATAGCCATTTATAATAGCCTTAATTCGGTAGCATCCTGTTTTGATTGGTTTGTTTCTTGTCAGTTTTTTTTTGAGGCACCGCCGTGCTAAATTAAGCTATACACCCAATGTAAAGAAGTTACAGATTCCTCCACCCTTGGAAATCCTTTTCAACTGTTTCGTTTGTATTCAAATTAGACACCCACTGTTTGAAAAATTTGCTCTTTGAGAAAGCTTAGCATCTCCTGTGGGCCCCATGCATTGCACAGATTAAGCGATCGTGTTCGTAGTGGTTTACAGTACATCATCATTAGAGTAATCAAACACATTTTCATGTTGGCATTTGAGATGTCTCTTCTGTTATTTCTGGGTTTTTATACCTTCTTATTTTATTCCTTGAAAGCAAGAGGTCCATAACTTAGTTTGTTTACAATCTATTTATCCAACAATACTGATTATTTCATGAAGATCTCTCGGTTATTTCGAAGGCAAAATTTCTGCACACACATCAAATAAAAATAGCGTGCAGGAGGAGAAGGTAAAGAAGACGATGTTGAATCCGCATATGCAAAATTTTAATTGCATGCATGTTCTTTGGTTTCTGCTCTGCAGTTGACGACTACCTGTGGCTCAGCAGCGTACATGTGATTATACAAATGGATTTAAGATGTAGTGTTTGCACTAAATTGGGGTGCATATTCCCAGGGGTTAAATTATCTTGGTATATCGCTATCCGATCTCAAACAAATTGTCTGTGTACTCAGAATTTTTTGTGTTTGAATATCAGATGCAGAAACTTGTGTGTGTGGTAGCTTGTCGCAGTGCGGGCATAATTTATTACCCCGAAACAATATTTAGTCAGACATATGTCAGATGTTGTATACTCTTTATGTTCATTGGTATGGAATAGCTGATCAAGTATTTTCTAATTTATCCAGAAGGTTGAGGTATTGTATGTGGCTATCTTGCACATGTATGTGAGTTTTTTTTTGCAATCGTTAACATGTGTAAATTAATTGACTCGTTCATGTTTAACATGATATCCAATAATAATAATTATGTTGCATTGTATAGACCATATACTATAACTGTACATGTCAATATAAAAGCTATGGTAATGTGTATCTATTTTTATATATATAATTGAAATTAAAGTGAGTTGATATATATGAGAGATATATGAAATTGAAGTGAGTTGGAAAATCCAGAACAGTGGAATACTTCCAGCCTCCACCGGGATTCGAACCTGGGCCTCCGGCTTGATATGTGGACACCCTAATATATAAAGTTGTTGAAATCCCAGGTTAGTTATGGGTTTAATAATGGACAGAAACTGCAATGTTGCACATGAAACAGTCTGTACATGTCAAGGTGCGAGACGAATAAAGAACAAATGTATTGTACATGACTGAGATCAAATGCGGGGATGCGCATTGTACTTGACAGCTTTGTATATATCTAGGTAAAGAACAGACAGAAGAATGGACTAAATGTAAGAAATAAAATAAATCCAGAGTAAAGAACAGGCAGAAGGACGTAATAGCATAAGACAGTTGATGGTGTAATCTGTAAGATCGGACAAAGAGAAATGCATGGAAAGTGACGGGTTTGTAAATAGAGATAGGTTAAGACAGAAAATTGAATGATATGTGACAAGTATTGTAATAACAGCTATAGAACAGACAGAAAAATGTAGTAAATGGAAACAGACCAATCTATATATTATACATTATATTGGTTTATGGATTATAATTGTGTAATAGGTTTAATTAGTTTAGACTGGTGCCTGGGTATATTAGGCACACAGAACAAAACTGGCATTACTGTGACAACTAGTTTGTACATTTATATCGATAGGCTAAGACAGAAAATTGAATGATATGTGACAAGTATTGTAATAACAACTATAGAACAGACAGAAAAATATAGTTAATGATAACAGACCGATATATATTAAAATTATATTGGTATATGGATTATAATCGTGTAATAGGTTTGATTAGTTTAGACTGGTGCCTGGGTATATTTAGGCACACAGAACAAAACTGGCGTTACTGTGACAACTAGTTTGTAAATTTATATAGATAGGCTAGGACAGAAAATTGAATGATATGTGACAAGTATTGTAATAACAACTATAGAACAGACAGAAAAATATAGTTAATGATAACAGACCGATATATATTAAAATTATATTGGTATATGGATTATAATCGTGTAATAGGTTTGATTAGTTTAGACTGGTGCCTGGGTATATTTAGGCACACACAACAAAACTGGCGTTACTGTGACAACTAGTTTGTAAATATAGGAATGAGGAATGAGGATATAGGTACTGTTTTTACATCACAACTTATTGCTATTTTGGGAACCTACTGTAGGTATGATTTTGAGGTATTAATGAATTACACATACCTAGAAAACATGGTTGTCTTCAAAAGTGATTGATCAATTCGTAGAAGTAGTGAGTGGGTTTAATTATCATCAAATTTTTGTTTCTTTTGCTGTGTGTGCGACTGTGCGTGTTAAATATTCTGTGAGAAGACGACAAATAGTTAAATAAACTGCATTGTTTCGGAATTCTTTACTGTACTTTAAACAGTGTACAAGTACAAAGTCGATGAGGTAAAAATATAGTACAACAGATGAAATATTTAATTGTCTCTTATTCTCAATCCAATCTCAGTGCTTCCTATTTCATTACTTCCTATTTACAAGTAGCTTCATAGTTTTCTACTTCCACTGTCTAATATATAGCCAAATTTTGAATCCCTTGTCCACCTTTCCTACTGTACAGTAAGTAGCTCGCTTCCAGGCATCTTTCTCCATCTCACCAACTCCGATGGAGGAGAAGATGAAGCTGCTGTGTTTTTACGGAGCACACACATACACGTCGGACACACACACATCACTGGTTATACTGTACAGGAGGCCCTCTCCTCCTTCACCTTGATGTCTACCAAAGACACAAATGCTTTATTGCTAATTACATACAGTTGGGAAACTTTCCCCATGGGGATGCACTGGGTGTCTGGTTTAGGTGATGGTGGTGACATCTAAGACAAGAGGCTCTAAGTGCAGTTTCAATGTTTTTCCTTTCACACTTTGTTAAAGCTTAATAACTCCTTATACAACATTTCTTCAAATTTTAATATGGTCTTTATCTATTTATTGAAATTTTTTTGGGAAGTTGGTAGCCAGCCATCCAAGCAGATATTTGTGATTTTAAGGACACTAATATTGTATGTGCTGTAATGAAAGATTTTAACGAGAGAGATGTTCTCTCTTGGCAGAGAGATTTTCTCTCTTGGCAGATAGATTCTTTTTCTCTTGGCAGAGAGATTTTTCTATATCAATAAGGAAGTGTAGAACTTAGCGAAAACTCCCCGAAAAAAATCACCCTCTCTTTAACCTAGCTAGGTTCATAAAGTGGCCTTATAGATACGTGTTCATGAATAATACTGTTTAATACTAGATAAATTCCATTGTTTTTCTTAGGTATAAAAAATAGCATAGTTTCAAGAACAGCATCAATTTTCAGACAAAATTAATGTTCAGAAATATAGATTATTTGATATCAACTTTTAACAACTGTTTTTCCTCTTTTGCCAGAATTCTGAAACACACTTCAGTCTGACCTGCCCCCACCCCACCCCCAACCCCACTCGACACACCACATTTGCCTAAATATGTAAAACCTCATGTTGGATTACATATGCACTTTGTATTAAAATATTGCAGATGATGCAGATTTGTCATTGATTTTCTTCTAAAATTACCCTTTTTACCTTCCACATCTAGTCTACAAGTAAATCTCGGAAAATTGCAACCAGGAGTGATAGATTGCCTACAGTGCTTTGATGCAATACCAAAAGTCAAACATGTACGTTGCGTGATGATCTCGTGTTTTATCTCTGAACACATATGCATTGAAAAATGAAGATTTATATACTGGCAATCACCCAAATTCACAAATGATGAGAGAGACTGAATATGATGTGTTCCATCAGCAATTTCTGTATGCCTTTTAAAAGGGTTCTTGCTTTAGAACACTTTTAGCGGTCGCGTAATTTCTATTTAGAAGTACCGTGTGTGTAGATACATCTTTTGTATGCGCTGCTATTGACAGAAAGAGAAAGGGAAAGATTGAAATGGAAACTAATGACAAAGATGGTGGTGTGTATTGGTGAATAAGCGCTAATTGAACTGTATATGTGTGTATAATGTGTGTGTGCGATGCATGCATGCTGTCATTTCCTTTTAAAAAAAATTTCTGAAAATTTTGTTCTGAGCAGTTTTCATGTGAAGTATTAGAGAAAATGAATTTAGTAATATAATATAGATAAGTACTAAATTTTGTCCTAAAAGGACTAGTTAATAGAAGGAGAGTGAGCCCAAAAAAAAAAGAAAGGGAAGAAAAATGAAACTTTTTCTGAATAGAAACATTAGGATAGAAACTGGATAGAAAACAACACAACTTCCACTTGGAAGAATTTTGCATTTTTCCAAGTGGATCTTCTTCATCAAGATTTTATTTTTTGATTTTGAAGAAAGTTGGTAAGGAGCCTTGTTTTATCCCTGCATCCCTCCTAGAGGTTTGGTCAGGTACCATTCTGTGTTGTACTGGTATTCACACAGGAGACCATTGAGCGTGGATTGGTTTCTTCATGGTCTGTTAGTCTGTGATAGTAAGTACATTCCATCACTTCGACAAAGTCAATTGATTTAATTATGGCAGATGTTTTCGTTACCTGTTTTATCCCATATAATTTCATTTTTCATCTTACTAGCTTACAAATGAAGACATTGGTTTTATGAAAGTTACTTAGTCCCTGCTTTCTTACCTGTCTTCTATTCATATGCACTCCGAACTACCTAGCCGACAAACTGGTAGCATTCTTTCAGTGCGCCACCAAATGTAAATACCCATCCAGTGGGTTTTGGGGCATTTCCATGTAGCCAAAACAAACTATCAAAATGCACTTGCATGTAAGTATATTGAAGCTATGCATGAACTAAATTTGATGGCTAGGATGGGAGTACTAACACAGTAGTACAGTTAGCAGATTAACAACAAGTTACGCTATTTCCAGTGATACACACAAAGCAGTTGAATTCAGGATATGAACATCAAAACAGGGATTGGATTGATCAAGACTGCCACCTGTCTTTAGATATTACATGTAAGGGATTTGATTTGATTAAAGCTACACCTGTCTTTAGATATTACATGTATTCAATTCTTTCAAAGAAGTCATTAAACATGTTATTTTCTTTTGTGAAAGGAAAGTAATTTTGCATCTGTCTAGATTGTGTGTGAAAATGTAATGCTAAAGAATCTCTGGGTCCAGTGAGAATGTGTTTTGCAACACCATTAGCATATAGATCAGGTTTACAAAACAATCTGGGTAGACAGGAATTTGTCAACTGTTACTTGTTATTAACTTATTTCTAATTAGTGAATAAAGAAGTGTTGGGATAGCATCAGTTTACCTGCACTTAGAGTACTACGTTATGAGAGAGAGAGAGAGAGGTGGAGAGAGATGTAATGACAGAAATACCAGTTTTCTTTACATATTTCCTTCCAAAATCTATATTCAACCGACCATTCTACAGCTTGGAACAAAATATTCCCACATGGCATTGTTAAGTAAGAACAGAAAATAGGGTGAAATAAATTCTGTCCTGTAAGTGGAGATGTCGTAAATGCATATGTGGGCTGATTGAAGGTTGTTAAGGCAAAGTAAGAAGTGACATTATTAAAGAGTACACCGTTGGAAATCAGATAGTCAAACATTTTCTGACCTAGAAGTGAGATCAGAATTGGGGCTCTCTTGAGTCTGTTGTTAACTTCAATTATGTTTGTCAAAGATTCTTTCCGTTATCTCTCCAGTGGTGATCAAATTATTCACTGTGCCACTCGTGCATGGCCTAGTCTCCACCATCATAGGCAGATGGAGTTGTTTGCGCTAATTTACCTGTTTGTCACTCACTGAGAGCATCTTCAGCCTCAGTTGTCACTGCCTTTCAGATCAAGGTAAAAGTTGCCAATTTTGTGCAAGAAGATTAAATTCAATTTATCTTTTGCATCTGTACCGTAGTTAGAGATGGCTGGCTGGCATTTTCAAGATGCTTCTGGGGCCGTGAAATGCATTCTTAGGTAGCAGGTGCTTGTTCTGCATGTTAACACTAAACGTAACAATTACAACCAGATAAAAGGAAAAAGCAAGCTATCCCCCCCCCCCCCAAAAAAAAAAAAAACAGAAAGTGTGGTGAAAGATTTATAATGATATAACAACAAGGTAGATTCAGAACAAACATGCAAAATACAAAATACAAAAACAATGAGATATTTGAAAAGGCAGTCTACATTTTCATGCTTATTTTTGAGAGGTAAATTTAAGGCCATGAAATTCTAATTGATATTTCTGTGAACTGTACCTTCATGTCTATGTTTTTATGGCATTTGAAAGATGCCAATCTCTCAACAGATGCAATTAAGGTTTTCTCAATTGTTAGTCATTTCATTACGGAACCACTCCTACCAGATTTCCTGAAATAATGAATTTTTAACATGAGCAGATATCAAGTACAGGTTAACCTCATCCACAGAATGGAGTTGTATGTTAATTAACATAATTAGTTAAAGACAATGACAAATTTGCCTCAATCCTCATATATGTAGGTTTATAGGCTAGTCCTACTATATACTTTGATATGTGCTTTTGCAGGTATAGGCTTAATCTTCATAATATGTTTGAAAATTAACATACGTCAAGGTTTTTAAATTTATTTGAGTGCTTTGTATTAATGCACACCAACCTGATAACACATGTTGTTCTCAAAGTGTACAGTGTAAGCTTTAGAAGAAACCTTGTTTGGCAAATTTACATAGTGTGTCAAATTAAGACTACCAGTTGAATATAATAAATGATCACGAATGAGGTTCGATCAAGGCAAAACTAAGCTGTGCTTAATCACCCTTAAAAGACAACAGGATATATAAACTCCATTTGCATAGGTTTTAAATGCATATAAGAGGTTATGAATATTTATTAATCAGAATTCAACAGAGGAACATACACACCTGGCAGGTGGCCTACTATTAGCAAATTTGATGATAGGATCTTTGCAAGTTACTTTGCCTCTGTATGTGGAAACATTTCTTAACACAAATGCAAAATACCTAATTCATTCTGGTAAATGAAATCCTTCACATGTGTGGAGGGATTAATGGAAACATGTTATCATGAGTGATTCTTGCATATTCAGTTGCTATATGATACCAGGTTTCATTTGCAGGGATGAGGGAGTGTTCTATGACCCTTATCAAAGGTCAACATGGGAAGTTGACACAAGCTACATTAAAATGTCACAATAGATTGATATGGTTGCAAAATGTACCACCATGTTGTATGTAACGATCCTCAAATATGAAAAAAGAAATAGACATTTACCGTAATATAACTCAACAGGAAACATGACTTCATATTTGTTATATGATGTAAGATTTTTGATGCAGCATCTAGAACTCTTTTCAAAACCAACTGATATGCTACTTAAAATGTGGATCTGACACAAATTAAGCTTGGATGGAGAAACCAAAGCAGGCTTGCAGTAACAACATGTACAGTAATATCAGTTTGTATATGTGTTGTGTTGTTGTGGGTAAAGGTATAGAGACCAGCTCTGTGTTGAGGCAAGAAGAAGGACGACAACACAATTGTGTTATCTAGGGCATTCCATACACAACTTGTGAAAATTATCAATTAAGTAAATGGTGCATGCACCTCAAGATTGCTGGTGTTTTCTTCAACACCATAATGTGTTGTCTTTCATCAATGACCCCTTCACTTTTGCTGGATTTAAGAAGAGCAATTGTTTTGTGAGCCTGGAAGTACAAAAACCACAAAGAGGATACTTAGCAGATATCTGCTAGAGTTGATCAATTGATTTCTGATTAAGTACACAGCCAGGTGCGTGAATTATATGGTAATGAAGTAATGTATGTCACTGATGATTTTCATGATTGAGAAAGACAGTTATTTAGATTTCATTGTGCAAATTGAAGTCTTAACAAAACCTATGTCAAATGTTTGCATTGACTTTCAAAGTAAACAAAATATGTCCATAGATTGTCACAAGTGTAGGTACCTTACAATATTGCATTGAAGGATTGAGTGCACAGGCCTGCACTGTGGCCTGTATGAACAATTGCATGCCCTGAAAGAAATTCATCCCCAGCCTGAAATTTTGACTTGGGTCCACCCCTGAATTAGATATGCATTAAACATCTCAGATGCAAGACTGCTATGACAGTGGCTTTAAAATATTTTGTAGAATCTGAAAATAAGTGACCATTATTTGATTTATAGCATATTTTGGGAAAACATGGTTGATCTGTATAACTGTCAGCGTTCCTCCTGTTTGGCTATCAATCTTTTCGCATCTGCATCTACTGTCTGCTACAGATTCATTGGACACACTGCAGTACAACAGCATATTGATGCTTACCGAAAGAAGGGTCTTATAAGAATTTCCTTGACCGATGAAAGTTTGTTTTCACACTAGCTGGGATACATGAGAGAGTACAAAATACCACCGTTGACCCAGGGAGTTGGTTGACCATTGCTTTCTGACACTGCAATACACAGCTTCAGAACAGAACAGTGTGCCATTTAATTAGCTCTGTCACAGATGACTATATATATCAAAGGGCATGGCGTATCATCTGCCTAGCCAACATAAGGGATGGGAATTGCAAATGATTTATTTCTCAACTACTTACCATAGCTATATAGCTAACAAATGAGTTGCTGCCACAAATGCATGTGTGTAAAGATTCTTGAGTGTTTGAATGTCTCAAACATGTTTGCATACATGTGCTGAATATTCAGATTGCCTTCTTTAACACCATGAAATTTCTATCCGTTACTGGTCCATTTCTAATTTGCTACCATTTTTGGTGCAGAAACTTTACTTAAGGTGAACTTTGCATATTGATATAAGTCTGCATTTTGAGAGTTTTGTTGAGATTGATTTGTACAGATTGTTGGTAAGTACTGTCTGCTCTAGAAAGTCCATTTAATGGGAGGGACTGCCATCTGGAATGGGCTGACCATATTTATAATATAGTTGCATATGTTGAGTTGTCTGATAGGGTAAGAATTAACACTGACAAATCTAGCTAAAGAGAACAAGAAGAAAAAGCACATATGGGGTCCGTCCGAAGGGCACTGACAGCTAGAGCCTCTAGTTGAGTACTACAAAAACAATTAAACATCAAGAGGTACCAGAAATAGACCATAAATTTCCCTTATTGACCACTCCTTCCCTGATCTACATTATAATGTCAGACATTACTGTATCAAACCCTATGTCTTGCTTGCTGATTTAAAGATACATTCATTGGATTGGATTGATTTTAAAATCAGTTAGTATGACTGCTTATAATGTAATGTACACTTGTAAAGTGTCTTGTATCCCAAAAATGTGATGCATCATTTTATTCTTTCTTATGCGCGCTATTCAAGTTTCGTCTGGATTTTGTCATTGCATCCAAGCATTCGTTTTTCGGGTACCTTATCTTGACTGATTATCAGATTGTGAAAAATTCACATCAAAATGATTCTTTGATAAACAATTACACATGACCACATCAAGTTATATTTCCCTCTTTTCTTTCTGAACCTTGCTCTTTGTGTAAAAGCGCACCTAGATGGAGTGCCTCACTGGCAGCCTTTTATGACTGGGCCTCATCAATAAGTGACAATTATTTAAGGGGCTATAGCTGTATAGCTAAAGATTCTGTTACTGATGTTGTGAATGGCATGCTCTGCCTCATGCTAACATGTACAGTATATGCTTGAACACTTCAGCTACAAATGTGTGATAAAACCTGTCGTACTTTAAACAAGTACGTTGACTACTAACTCTTGACTCGGTATTGGGAGATATATCTGGATTTTGATGGCCACAAAATTGCTATTACTAGGGTTAAAAATAAGGAAACTATACTTAATTTAGTAATACAAGTCATTTCACTCGCTTGGCGGACAAGAAAAAAAATTGAGAACATAAATACGAAAATGATGCTTTTGGTTATTTTATATCAGATTGGTATAATGATAATCATATGTTCATATCACTTTTCATTATTAAAATCTACTAACAATGCTGTTCATTATCTG
Organism: Apostichopus parvimensis; assembly: GCA_000934455.1. Lineage (NCBI taxonomy): Eukaryota > Metazoa > Echinodermata > Holothuroidea > Aspidochirotida > Stichopodidae > Apostichopus > Apostichopus parvimensis. The sequence continues at coordinate 86,496 of KN883329.1, read as the reverse complement.
GCTTCTCTGCTTCCCTGTCTCCTCACAACATACACACTCTCCCCTGACGTACTGTATCTAGAGTGATCAAATTGGTAACCTTTTTAGCACCGTGCACCCTAAGCAACTTTTCACCATGAAGGGGAAGGCTACACCATGGATATGTGTCATTTAGGATACTTCCAAGATATCGTACTGCAGACCATGGAGGGGTCATGTGACACGTCATGTGACACGTCATGTGACACGACACGTCATGTGACGTGCTCCACATTACAGTAGCTTCCAGGTCAAAACACATGAACCCAAACAAAAGACTTCCAAATTAAATTGATCAGGTTCTTCTGTGGATATAATATAATTCAATGAGAGCTAGTTTACAGTAGGTATCTTATGTGTGCAATGTGCACATTACTTATCATACATAATATTTACATTCAGACTAATGAATAATTCTTTATTATTTCTCCATTCCTTCTTGTTGTCTTCCCTGCCTTTATTTAACTTTGTTCCATATGTCTATAGATTGCATTATTCTCTATCAACTATCCCATTCATAATTATTTTTGGTCTACCATTCACCTCTTTGCGTTCCACACTGTGTATGTATGAGCAGTAATATGGGATATGCTATGTTTGATACAGCCTTTCTTACAGATCACAATGTTCAACAGGGAATAAAATTATTCCAGTGTTCATATCACTTTAGCAAAATGCAACCCATAAAGAAGCAAATTGCTATACAAGCCCAAAGATGTATAGCAACATTGTAACATCAGAGCCATATATAGTAATTTATAAGAGACAAATTCAGAGACTTCCAAAATTGCTGCACAGAATTTGAAGACTCAATTATTCACTGAATAAGTATGTATTTGTTTTCCCCTTGACCTCTGCAGTATTCAAGAATAGCATGATAAGTCAATGCAGTGAAGCATAGACCAACTGCTTACCTTCGGTAATCTTACCCTTTATATTTCTCATATGCGAAAAATGCAGATTTTCTTCCAAAATTGTTACAGATTAAACCTTTCAGTCATCATGCTCATCAAGAAAGAATGATTTACCGGAAAAAACTAAAGTGCTCTTCCTTTGATCAGTGTAATACGTTCATGCTTCGATATTACTTTTTGTTGGCTCCTCTGAAATCTCAAGGAAACTTATATTGCTCCAGGCATTATTCTTTGAAATTATGCAGTATGGGATAGATTTCTTCAACGACAGCTTTGAGTTCAGGCGCGAAGTTCTCAGCTGCAATCCTTTACATGGAAGCTTGAACCCACCTTGAAAAGCAGTGAAAATGATTTTTACCCTCGGGATCGGGACTGGTCTGTTTCTTTAAACTTGGATTGGAAAAGATAACGAATTATTAACGCTGCTCTGATGGTGCTGCAAATTTTGGATCCTTAACACAATATATTGTCAGCTGTTGAAATTAACAGTTTAGTGATCAATGTTTACAGGATAATTTTTCCAGTAGACTTTATAACACAGCATTCAAAACTCATTGTTTACATCATTGAATGAAATGTGCCCTCTAATTGTACTACTGATGTGGTGGAAAGAAACCGTCAAATTTTACAAAACAGAAAAAGCACAAAAATAACAACTGTGTACTTTTTTCTAAATCAGTATGTGTAGTAAACATGTGAAGTATAGTTAAATTACTGGTAGAATATGAGTTACCTGCAATTGATTACTTGATACAGAAAGTACCATATATACATGCAAAAATAGCCAAACAATATATGAAGAATAACCTCTGAAGTAACTCGTCCCTTGGCTGCTTAAATTGTAAGAAAGTACTTTGGCATTTTTTTGCTCTTTATTAAAGGAGGATGAACGAAAGAGTATACGATGAAAATAAGGCATCCTCTTTACTGTTACTTAAACATCGTAGAGTCACTAGTGCAGATCAAAGTCACACGCCTGTTTTTGAAATTGGTTGTAAATTTCACAACACCAGAACTTCTTTGTAAAATACAGTTAAGTCCTGATAGAGCATAATCCTATGGCTTGTTGCTATAGTGACCTTGCTGAACTCATATATCTAACAACTTTCTTTGTACTGTACATTTCTGAGTAATAAAAACATATTTTAAGTGATAAAAATCTTTTAATAAATTACAAGATTCATCAGTACCACAATAAATCAGTACCATGTATGCTATCCATCATTGTAAGATTCATTTTCTCCTTCAGCTTGTATCCTCCCAGTGAATACCTTTCTCAGTTTTGTCTCAAGGGAACTGATAAGAATATATTTTCTACCACCTTAGTATTTATTTGGAAAGAATGGAGCACTCTCCAATGTTTAAGTACTATAACAAAATAAAACATGACCTTTAACTTGACACCTATTGACAAGTGTATAGTGTTGTAGAGATTTGTTTGTTTGAGTTCATTACTCCACTTAAACCTGCCAACCTTGATGCTATCTCTGTGTTAATTAGGTTGCTAGAGTGCTGACAGGGAGATGGTCATCCCAGCGGGTAGATATTATGGAGTAACAATGGCCTCTCAGCGAATCGTCACCTCACAAGCCCCTAGGATGACCAGTAATGCACTGATTCTCTCTGCTCTCCGAATCATCTTGAAATGGGATACCCCCTCCTGTTTTGCCCGGGATGCCAGTAGATTAACCCTTAATGTTGATATTTATGGCGGCCAAGAATACCTCTGGCATCGCAATGACCTATATGTGTTAGTTATGTGCTCTTCTGTGAGGGACAAGGACGGAAAAGCTGGGGACATCCAATCATCTACAGCTGTGTAGTATTATTATACATTAGAAAAGTAGTGTAGGTTAATGCAGGCTATTACCAAGCAAACAGCTGCCTGGTTTAATGCACTTGGAATGAAGTTAAATACCCATAAGGCATCTGTCTACTGTTGTATGTATACTGAGTTGCAAACATTCTGATTGACAATGGTATTAACATTCAACACCTTTGGGTACTTAATGATTCACATTGACTGTTCACATGTAGTTGTTCTTTAGTAACAATATATTTGGTTCTTTGGGCTTGTTTTTCTTTTCTAAAAAAGAGAGAAGGAAAACTTTCTTTAACACTTTGAAGTACCTGAAGGTATTTGCCACAGTAAACACTTAGAGCGTTTTTCGAAGTACGCAGGCAAATAATAAGGTAAATAGGAATCATATTTTGTTCCAACATTAGGGACCATTACTTATTATGCAAAGTTTGCCTGAATAGCAGTCACTGCATCAGAAGTCTTTCCGTGGAAATTTCAGAAGGGATTTGATGAATTATGAAGAAATTGATCAGAAATAATAATCTTTGATAATTGCTTCCATGACATTGATAGAGTGTACTGTACATGTGTGTTATTGATGTTGTAAGTGTAGACGGCCTGGTGACATAAAACTGATCACACTTTGTGACTTCCCGTGGTAAGACCATTTAGAATACATGTACAGTATATACGTACTCTCCTGTAAGACCCTGTAGTTAACCTCATTAATTATTCATTGAGCAGAGAGCTTATACTCAGGGCACAACCTTTACAAATGTAGCGGAAGGTTTTGTTATAATTCCTAAGAAAAATCGATTTGAAAGTTCTGGAGGGCCCCCTTTGTTGGCATTGTTATCCATGGAACTGTGCAACAGGTACCATCCTGACATCATCAAATATATCATTCAAAATCTACTTTTGGATGCTTTCATCAGTTTGAGATGTATTCAATCGCTCATTGTCTCACCATATGAAAGGATAAACATCGGTCCAGATGAGAGGTTGCAAGGCATTGTTATTTTTCCCTTGTCATCCTTGGATATTGATGCCTTTAATACTCTTTGATGCGCTAACTACCAATCAATGATTCAAGTCTGCAAACTTCCTAACAGTTCTTAAAAGTGGACTATCATCGTCTCTTTAGTTAATCTTTCACAGCTGCATTGTGGATGAAATAAATGAATAACGCTCAAAGTTCTACCAATTAATTCCTTCTCATACTGTAGGTTCTTACTGCGTTCCTCTCTTACCGTTCTCATACACATGCGTACTCCCTGATCTACCCTAGCCTTTAAATCTCATGAGATATAGGACATTGCAAAGGACTAATGTGACATGTTGACATTCTAAGAGAAAATTGCCGACTTCCCGTATCTTTGGTGTCAAGATTCCATCTGAGAGATTCAAAAAGAAAATTTAAAAGACAATGTTTTGAATGAAAGGGTGGGATATTTATCCATACGGTGAGGAGGTACGGGCATGCATTGCTTTATGCGAATTAGCAAGTACGGAAGTCAGACCGGGATTTTTTTTTTTTCAGTAGTTCAGCACTATGGCTGAAAAGTGCAGTTCTCAGTCGCCTGTAGAGTAAAATGATTTATCTTGCTGCCTCTCGAGGATGGTGAGAGAAATAATTGAGTGCTCGATTACAATTAATCCGGTTTATTAGATTGTTTGTCATTATTATAAACAGAAGAGATATTAATGGGGCATTAATTTGCCACCAACTTCCACGTTATTTTTAAAGTTAACTTGCATTCAGTGATCTCGACTCTGTGCAGTATGTAGAGTAAAACGTCACGATTAAGTGATTTAATGATGACAGGTATTCGCTTGTGGAAGATATTCATTTTGTTGTCATTTGATATCTCTTATGATGTTTGCTGCACATTTACTCGGAATCGTTATCATTGCTGTTCTTTTGCTGTTCCTTTCTGGTACAGTTGGATCTCTTTTAAAAGGATCTTTACAGTTCGGCATAAATTTCCCATCAGCTAAAATGCGTAGACCTGAAGGATACATTTGATGCATCCGTTATAGTGATTAAGTGTTTTTGTTAATTGCTCAAATTTCCCTGAAGGTGAAGGATTTGCATATACTTTAACACATGCACCACTTATTCACACCTTGGAGAGACATCAAAACATAGGATTGCATGCCAAACAGTTTGCAAATTACTGCAGAGTGTTGAGTTTTTTATCTCAGAAGAAATATATTACTTAATATTGAGCAGCAGAATGAAATTTGAATTAACAAAATAACAAGGAAAAGGTTAATTGCCATCCCAGTTTCATAGGTAAAATAGAAAGAGCCTAAAGTAAAGGCAAAGTCAAATGAAATTTGATCAAATTAGACATGTTTGGTTAAAGTTTGTCAAGTTTTGAAAACATTTGAAAACCTAGCTACAGCCAAGGAGTAAACTTTCGGAATGCATTAATTTAAGCTAAATTTAAGAATAACGCTTGAAAATGGAATCGAGCCTTTACTTGAGTCTTTGAGAACTGACATTTAATTATTTCAAGTTATAGACTAATAAATCTGCTACTGTAATTTCTCTCAATCTGACTTTAAACACTGAGTTGTGACCTTAATTTTGATTTTTCTCATTTAATCTTTCAGGTGCGGACGCTCTTTGTCAGTGGCCTTCCCATGGATGCTAAACCGAGAGAGTTGTATCTCTTATTTAGAGGTTGCAAGGTGAGAAAACGTTTTCACACATCTACCTCATATGCCATCCACCTGTATACTCATAATCTTCCAAAAATTAATAGTTTGGCAGTTCTCTCTGATCCTTCTGTTTAGTAACATTTAAAATCAAGATTTATGGGATTCTTAGTCTTAAAGTAAAGCATTCTTCTTCTTCTTTGTACTTTGCTACATCACAGTTTGGATTTCTTGTTCACCTACCTGTCTCAACACAACTCCCACACTCTTCCTTCTATGTACAAAGATCAGAGTGTTCCTATGACCCTCTAGCACTGCATTCACTGTTTCGTTTCTTGTGCCTGTAATGCGATATGAGTTATACGTCCAGCTGTGCTGATTACTGGCTATTTGGAAACTAATTCCAGGAAAAGACAAAAAGTAAATATTTTACAGCACAAATGTTGACTTACAAGATAACAACACATACATACATAAATAATATGTCAAAGTATCCCAATAAAATGATCTTTATGTTTTACTCTTATGTTATGGATGTGCCCTCAGAGAAGAACTTTGCTATGTTTCGTGCAGGATTGGGAAAGGAATTAGACCAGAAAACAATTGATTTCTCTTCTAGCTGCAAGTCTGCTCAAATATGTCAAGCACCATCATGTAAATTTAGCAGATTTTGGTAATTGAGCAGTAGGAGCTCCATTGCTTTTTGTTTTCTGCATCAGTCTTTGTTAATTTACTTCGCTCCCCGCTTACCTGTCTCCCCACAACATTAGCACCTCATTCTACCGTGTCTAGTATGCCCAGATAAAACATGTATACAAAAGGTGAGATACCGCCCATCCGCGCTAGTGCGAACAGGCGTAAACGAACAAAGTAGTTTCGCGGAACTACTACCTGCAAAGGTAACGTTATGCTACTCAAAAACAAACACATGGGCATGGGTCGCACACTCAAAACAGCCCCCAAACTCCCTCCCTTTAGAAGAAAAGGATACTTATCAGGCTGTAAACGACTGTAAAACGTTCTGAAATCCAATAGGATGTAAAGAAGGTAAAAATCCAATATATTCCGGGCAATTTCCGAAAGATTTTAATCCACTACGAAAACGTATGTGTAAACACTTTGGGTGGTAGAATGAGAAGGAAGGGCATTGACCTGAAGTGGCCGGTCACTGAGGGTACACAGTGTTAAAAGATTACCAGGGCATACTAGACACGGTAGAATGAGGTGCTAATGTTGTGGGGAGACAGGTAAGCGGGTCGCTCGTAAATATATAAACCAGTAAGTTTTATCATTTCAGCTTACTGTCATGTTCATTTCATAAATAATCATACTGTCTTCCTCATCTTCAAATTATTCTCTCTTGGCTATTAAGTTTTCTCCTTGCCAGTCAGTCTCATGTCTGCAGAAAACTAGTACACTTAGGCATAACCTTACAAGATATCTCCAGAATACAGCATATATATCGTTTTTGCCCTTTTGGTTATATCTTACCTACTTCATAGAGAGAGAGAAGAATTAAAAGCATGATTCATTAAAGATGGCCTTAGAGCGCTGGTTATCTACAGTAAAAGCTCTCTAAAATAGTGAGCTGCATAAATGTGTTATATTTTATAACGGGTAGTCGTTATATTACAGTATGACACAAGTCTCTTGTAGCAACGGACTTGGTTTTGACAGATTGACATTTCAGTTCTTAGTGAGCTAGACTTTGCTCTGGGTAGAGTCCAGGTCGGGGTACAACAATCATCCATGATGGATGTTTCATCGTAACTTAACTCAAAATCTAGCTTCTGTTCTCTCTTACTTTGTGATATTAAATGGGGGTGTCAGAGGAAGAGTGTCGGATTGGAGAGATTTAAATAGAGTGCAACGGAATTCTGCAGCTATAGAGATATTCAAGGATATCCGAAATTCTATAGATGGGTAGCATGGTGAAGGCGGTAGAGTGTGGGAGGGGGAACAGGGGGGGGTCGTGGGTTGAATGAAATGAAAGGAGATTGAAAGAATGCAAGGGGCTATACAAGGACATGAGATATTGTTATAGAGGGGCGAGGAAGGAGTTAGAAATGGATATAAAGAGAGGGGTAAAATGATGCGGGATGGACAGTAGTATTAATGTGCAGTGTTTAATATTAGGTGACATTTAACGCAAGACATTTGGTGGATAGTTTGGTGGTATATTAGGAGGATATGGTGGGGACTGGAGGTAGGAGGTAATGAATGATGGTAGAAAGGAGCAGAAATTTAAAAGAATAACATGGAGTGGAAATTTATTGTGAACAAACCATTCCCATTATCATCTATGCTTAAAGGAAAACTGAAGACTTCAAAAGTAGTTCTTTGAACGAACTGTTCCAATGGGTACAACCTGACTCTGGACCTCAGTGTCCGGGAGGGGGGTGGGGGTGGGGGTGTGGGGTGGGGGGTGGTTGTATAAAGCAATAACCTTTTAGAAATCATAGCAGTAAAGGTATGTATTATACCTGATAAGAAATACCTAAATAAATGAATAAATAAAACTTGAAGCAATTTGGTGAGTTGGTCGAGTTCCAAATGAGAGACAGGCTGTATAAGTTGTATGGTACCTGCACTATTCTCTATTGAAAAACTAATTTAACACCCTACTGCAGATAATTAGGAGGAATATTACTCTATATACCACCTACAGTACAGTAAGTAAACCCTACAACTTATTCAGGAATTATTATTCAATGCCGTAAAATTACAGATTAGCACATTTAACAAGAATATTGATCAGAATAATGTATCTAAACTCTAATCAAACCTCCTTTGGTATCGAAAGACGTGAAATCTGATGCCACGCATAAATTTTTAGAATCCGCCGCTGCAAAATTGTCGGTTGAAGTGAATTTTGACACAGACGAAATTGAATAAATTTTACGTTGTTATTCATAAGAAAAAAAGGTGGCTGTGTTAAGAGTAGTAGCAGTAAAATCATAGTAAGCATAACATGTTTAAAAATTAAAATCACAACCAAAGAAATGAAGAAGTATGGTAAATTAAATTCTGTAAAGTAGAGCTGACGGTGTGAACTTGTCATTAATGTATAATATTATTCAAATTATATCCCTATGGTAATTATTAATCGCATTATATTACCTTGGAGGAACCCAGTTTTTTTATATATTTTTTTTATTTAGTAAACTTGCAGTATTGGTACTGTAATAAACTTGTATTATGTGAACATTCATTGTTGTTTGTATTTAGTTTGTTTCTAGTTTGTGTCTAGTTTGTATTTTCTTGAATTAACATGCAACCATATGTAGTGCAGATTTTTTGTTTGTTTTTGGTTTAATGAGAGGTAAAGTGATACTTAATTAAACCTTGCAAATCTCAAAGGATTATATAAGAAGATAAAAGCATATTAGATTTGATAATGTTCAAAATTCAGTGATGTCACCTCCTTAATTTAGTAGTAGGTTCTAAGCATTAAGAATTGCTCCAAACTTATGTATACTGTATGCAACATAAATTTTTTCACAAAAGTTTCAAGAATGTCGAGAAAGCCTTTCTTTAATTTTGTAGTATTGACCATTTGAGCTCATCTAGCAGAGGTTTGTGTATATACATCAGTATGATGCCTTCTGGTATAGCTGATTCCAAGGAGATAACACCTGAACCAAATCAAATACTACAACATGGCTGTCAATTGTTATTAACTTCGCTCCTCACTTACCTGTCTCCCCCACAACCTTAGCACCTCGTTCTACAGTGCCTAGAATGAACTGTTAACCTTTTAACCCTGCGCTCAATAAATGCCCTTTCTCATTCTACCATCCAAAGTCCCAACATTGTGCGTTTTTCGTCTGTTTTTTTCCGTAACGTTTTTCGTACGGAACTGTAACCAGGTATTTTATTTTTCCAAATCTTGGAAGCTGAAGTGTTTACCAAGCATCACAGACCGATAAGTATCCTACATGTAGCTGAGACAATCCTTAAGATGGTTTAATAGTTCTTACTCCAGATAATTTGCTATATTTGGTAAAACATGCTGGCAGGGGTCTAATTACTTCTGAGATTTAATCAAATTATTTGATTCTCTCAAAATATCAAGATTCATCACACGTTCGAGCAGCTTTTGTTCAATCTCTGTTAACATGCATTAGTTCACTATTGTAGCTATACTACTGTTCATGTATCCTCACAAGAAGTTATGCAGGTATCAAAGGATCCCGATTTATTTTCTTTTGTAAAAGTAATTAGTTGGCCTGACGTTTCGATCCTAGCAGGATCTTCTTTTCTTGTCAGCTGCAATTTATACCATATCCTCTGTGTCCATGTAGTGTTCTATAAACTATACTGACGTAAGCAATAAATTTGCTGTTGTTGTGGATGGATCATTATGCGTATCCTCCTAACAGATTTTGTTAAATTGTTTTTATGTCGAGAGACAATACTCAACTGTATCGGTCAACAGACTGTTGTGAAAATTGTGAAATCGTGAAATCGTGAAAGAAGAATCGCTTGCAGTTTTATCAACTTGAATCGTAACACACATTGCAAGCCCTGAGGAGCTAATGAAGAAAGTTTATTCCCACTCAGAAACAAAGCTGGATAGTCTAATAAGATCTTGCGACATTGATGACCTTTCAGTCAATTGACTAAATCATGAAGTAAAGTTCTGCAAAAAGCCTTGTGTAGACTATATATTAATGCACGTACACAACACATCTGAAATTTTGCTTAAAGTTGCCTATGTGCTCCAAGGAAAATTAAGATACAGCATCTGTTCAATCTGAGAGAAACAGAATGAATTCATTTACGACCAGGCTTGCACTTTGTCGTGGTAAAATCAATACAAGTCATATATCACTTGAACAATGCACTATTCAGGGATCTTTTTCAAAGATTCAATGTTACAACATGAGTTTCGTTCATTATCGTTCATAAGTTCTAATGTAACAGAGTATGCAATATTGTCCTTCTTTGGTATACTTCATAGGTGTCATGAAGAAGGGGAGGGGAGGGGGAGAGGGGGAAGGGGGAAGGGAAGAGGGGGAAGGGGAGAGGGAGAGAAAGGAGAGATTTCTGATGAGCTATTTCCTTTTTGATAAAAAAATATATTTGTGTCATGTTTTGTTGATTCCAGAATTCTCAAAATACTACTTTGAAAGGCAGTTTTTTTTACACCTAAAATGCTAAGAATGCTTGCGGAGTGGAATCTGAAACCGAAGCAGAAAATTTAATTGGCACAGTGAGATGTGATATGTTGGACTGAGCTGTAAATAGTGAATAATTTGACACGGTTGAAATTTGAATATCTGCAAAATATACTTACGACAGTGGGCACGATAGTCACGGCGAAGGCCTAAAAAGCAGAGTATTTTATTAACGCGCTGCTAGATTGAGAAACATTATTTTATAGTGATTGAAATTTGAAAATCTGTCTTGATTTGGTATTAATTTAGTGCTGCAGTTGGTAAATGGGGAAATCAGGAGGAATGGGGGAGATAACAAGGAATGATGAAAAAGTATTGAAGGTGATACTCTGTAGTAGGATATGATCAGGGTTTGACAAAAAAAATGGCATAGATGGTTGTCTCAATATTTTTTGGTTTCCTGAAAGGGAAACTATGGAGTCA
>KN883329.1:50562-63056 GCA_000934455.1 Apostichopus parvimensis | reverse complement strand
TATGTAGATGGTGGAAGAACCCATGAGGCATTCTTGATAGATGTCATACCTTCACACAAAGTTGCAACTTAATTTACGTGATAACTGTTTGACAAATCAGTTAATTACATCTTCCCTTTGAGGCTGGAATTCTCTTAAGTTGTTACAATGTATCTCTTGTTCCACATTGATAGCTATTTCATGTGTTGTGTGATTATCGTTTACAATGATAGCCACAGGGGACACATGGTAGGAAAAGACATTTCCAAGGTCACCCCCTGTCTCTGAGTTGGTTGGAGTTCTCCATCAATAAACATAAAGCACATGATTGTAACTTGACACTAACCAAGATTAAAATATTTTCCGACAAGGTATGTAAACATTTGGAGTGGTGTTACTAAATGGGTCATAAATATGGCATGGCACATTTATAGAGATGTACAGTGCTCAGCTAAACATTCAAGAACATGTATGTACATGCCAACTAGACAGCACTTTGCTCAGAACTTAATTTAATTTAGTTTGTCGATCTACATTTACACACAGCGGCTTGAGGAGGCCGGTTAGTTTGATACCCCTTATTGAGTCGTATAATTATGCCAAATAGTTCATTAATTATACCAACCTGAAATGGTATGATCTTTTGTTTTCGATTTGTTGGAATATTGTCGTTTCTGCTGTTCACCTATAGATATGTGGAAAATTGCTCACTCTAGGTACCAGCAATTTTCCTCTTCAGCTATAGGGATTTAAGTCTGGAACCAAAGTTGCCATAAATTTATCATTTTTAATACCGACCCAACTATTCACGGAATAGATTAGTCCACAGTAGATCCAACAGTGCAGGTACATGTTTGAATTATTGCTTAAATACACAACCCAAAATATAAATACATTTAATAAATGTGACCAAACAAACACAGAGGTCTAATAATGTTCCATGCAGGGAACTAAGAGAGGTCTGATTATTAAAATGAGTAGGAACATTCATTATGTGCACTCATCAGAAGCTCATTGTGTGCTTGTCAGATGAAAGACTATATGGGTCTTCCGAAACTATTGAAAACAAGGTCAACGCGGTGGAGTTGAATAGGCCTTGTTTCAGTCAGGGCTGTGTCCGGCCACCTTTATGCACATGTTAGAGAGGTTATTTTCAACATTGGAATATACTTCTTTCACTCTGAAACAGTAATTTTTTACTTCCGGGGTACCTGTTAATAACTGGCAATGTTTGCTTAAGTTGATGATTCACTGAAGTTAGTTTAAACAGAAGTTGTTGAGGGGTTTCATTGTATGTGTTTACTCATATGCCCTGATTTTCAGTTTGTGTGAATTTAATTTATTGATAAATTCTCTTCTTCTTTTCTTTTTCATTTATAGGGATATGAGGGATCCCTTCTTAAAGTTACCAGTAAACCTGGAAAGAGTCAGTCAGTAAGTATACGTTTGCCAATGTGATGTGATGTGATGAGGAAGAAGTTATCCAAACTTGTCCACTGTTATCTTTTGTTAGTCTTATTTTGGTACCTGTTTAAATAGACATGTCTTATAATGAGTACAATGGCATGAATAGGAGTACTAGTAGAGTCCCAACTGGTATGAGGAGAGAAATGAGTACAGGGCTCTAAGTGTGAATATTATTACTTAATGTATTACACAAGCATCTTCACTTAGTTCTAAAATGCCTATATCCAGTTATACACATGCTCCCATTCCCACCAACACCCCTCCCCCCCCCTCCCTTCCCGGCAATTTCAATATGCTTAACAATTTAGTCGAGAAATGGCCAGCTCTTTCAATCAAACTTGAAGGATAAATTTTCCACTTTTAAATGTTATATATCTAGTTGAAAATTTCTCAATATCTAGGAATAACTTGGAGGGTTATAAATCCCAGAAAGACTTCTTTTACAAACTTTGAGAAATCTTATAACTATTTCTAGTACATTTTTGAGGTAATACTTGATGACCTTTCAGAGAGGCTACACTGTTTTCCCTCACATAAAGTAGAGCATATCTTAAGTGTAATAATTGCCATCGATATTCTATTAGGTTCTGCAGACTCTTCTTCCTCAGTCTGTTAGACAGGGTTTGGCAAGGTTTGTTAAAACGTACTCAATTTAGAAACGGTTACTGTGGTTTGGATGGATAGGATATTGATGCATCATAACTATATAGTTACATTGCTGAAGTGTGGTAGTTTCTATTAGATTAACATTGACAGTATGTGGCAGGTGTCTGCCAAGAGTTTTGAAGTGCTCTGATGAATCCGTCTACTCGTCATCAAAACTGTCCGCGCCATTGAAAATGTTCTGATCGGTTTGAGCCTTTCTATTTCGTATGTGCATGCGTTTGGCACTCGAGATAACCATGGTGGTGTAATTAATGCAATTGGATGTGAAAATTATCTGGATGGAGTTGTAGAAGTATGGGAGGCACTGTACAACCTCGGCTCCATCTAGGATCGAAGAATTGGGCGTGTTTAAGAAGAGAGACAGTAGATCCCGATTGATCTTTCATGATTGAAAATTTCATATTTTAATTGCTAAAATGCAAGTCAAAGGTCGTCTCTTTATTACACAACGATTCTGGTCTGATTAAAAACGACTAAATTTAGGAGCGGGCAAGTTTTGAAAAGTACTATCATGCAGGTTGTTAAAAACAAAACTATTCCTAGAAATTGAGGGATAGTTTATATTTAGACAGTTTTACAAGTTTCAGTGATTATAGTAAATGATTGGCAGCAAACAAAGCAAAGCAATCAGACAGGCATACAGTACTTTTCTTACTTAATTGCCTGACCTCTCTAATGGTTGAAACTCTTAAAAAAAAAGAGAACAGAATGTATGCTTGTCCATCCTATAAACAGTATGGCATTTGGAATGGGTTATAGGCCTTTTAATACAGTTGATTTTATACTTCTATCAACCATTCAGGTTTGAAAAACATCATTGATCACTGTTTCCACATTCACATTGAACGTGTCAGAACATCTGAATTAAAAGATAAATTTCCAAATTTAAAGAGGCAATAATCATAGCTTAATTTGGATTTCAGAAGACAACAAAATGGGAGCCATACAAGGGAATACGGAACAAATAAAGTATGTCACATGTTAGGAAGATTAAAATACAATTATGTCATCAAATCTGATGAATTATATAGGGCTACATGTGCTATTGGGATAATCAAGTCATGTTAGGAAGCATATATAAACTTCCATGCATCCAACAGCCTAAATTCTTTGGCCATGAAATCTGATTTTTCTTTTTTTTAAATAAATAAGTAAGTTGTTATGACACATGAAATGAGGATAAGCTTGGTTGTTGGTGATGCTATAGGTATACACCTGCTAGATGTTGTTATGTAGGTGATGACACTTCAGCCTAGCCTCTAAGGACATTATACCTATAGTGTCTACATACTTTATGTCTCGGATTTCTACAGTGGTTGCAATTTCTTCTTTTCTTGGGCAATGTTTTCAACATTTGCCGTTGGTGACAGATTGTATCTTTATCATCGCATGCTCTACGTAGAGGACGCACAAACAAGGACTTATATGTAGAACAGTATGGAATAGTTCATTCTTTTACAAATTGTGAATCCATTAGGACTATATTCTCACCTGCATAACTAATGGACCATTATTGACATAACTCAAGTTTACCATGGGAATGTACCAAAATTGTTGAGTAGATTATGTTCAAAGTTATCATGCAACTTGGTTATGAGTTAAATACTTTTATTTTATTCCATGATAGCTGCACTCAAGTGACTGTAAATTCAAACTAAACGAAGCATTGCTTCATTGATGTAATCTTCAGTGACTAGTCAGGGTCGTCTTAATCCTCAAATTATGTCACCATGGAAACTTGTGAAATAATAAACAGATTGTCACAAATTCGTGAATAACGTAAAGTATGGACCACAGAACACGCTACAACTGAAAATTATGCATCTAAGATCGTTTTGATTATTTTAAATGTGTGACCAGTTTTACTTTATCTAGCAATGTTTTTGTCACTTTACAGTATGTTTAATACATAATAATACACAGTAGACCATCTTCAAACAGCTGTTTTGTGAAAATTCTTATCATGTTTGTAATATCATAATTGTGTTTAATCACCTATACTCTGTGGGCTTAATTGGGAAAGTAATTTGGAATCAGCTTCAGGATGCATGGACTTAACTTCAAAAAGTTGTAGTGTAAGCCTAGAAGCCTAGGGTTTTTCATAGTATGTTAACAATGTCAAACAGTTGGCTACTTTGTGTCTCTTTGTAATTTACCTTTTGTTTGATGATATGTCAAATTATTTACTCTAACGTATATTTCTGTTAAATGCAGTGAAGTTTCATCGGAAGTGAAAAGTGTTGTTTTGAAAACTATTTTTTGAAGCTGCAGTTTTAATTTCAGCAAAAATTAATTGGACTGTCTAAATTTTGATCTGCCTTCAGGTTTAATCAAAGGTGCCAGACATATTGCTACAGGATATATATTAGGATTAATTAACTAAAACCATGCTTGTTAGAAAAATAGTACTATTTGTTTTCCTCTTGATGGTGCATGCACACTTGAAGTCAGATCACTTGCATGGCATACTACTTTAAGTTTTTCATTGTTCACTCTGAATGTTTGTAAGAAAACATTTGCAACTGCTTGTAGGCCCACAGGCCAAATATCAATAAACATACCTGATATGTGCTCAGCTGACAACTGTAGCTTCTCTCAGGTATATCTGCCTAGAAAGCTCCAAGCGCCGGCAACAGCAGCAGCAGACGATGAGAGATTGTCAGACGAGATGGGGAAGACAGGTTAGGCGGGAGAATTTTGACAGCCAAGTATTGGAAGGGTCACAGAGACCCGACCGGAACTGTACATGTGCAGAATCAATCAGAAGTAAACGGCGTAATACATTACACTGGCCCTGCCGGTTTCTCTATGTGTCGCTGTTACTAAGTGAAGGAATTAACAGTGTCATGTTTTGTTTGGTTCTGTAGGGAATAGCAGGTGAACCACGAAAACCCTTCATTGCATTTGTGAAAATGTTTTGTCGTAAGTCACAGGCAGGAAGGACTCGGTTAGAATCAGATCTGCATTACGAAAGGGTGGCAGACCGTGTTACCGAGTAATATGCCTTCGTGTTGTGAATGCATACATGTCCTAACACATTAACACCAACTGTATCCATGGGAAGATTAATGTATGATTTGTACTGGTCTATTAGAGGCAGATCTGTAGACCTGGCAGACCTTGTTACAATGCCTTCATGTTGTGAATGCATACATGCCCTTACACATTATACCCAACTGTATGAGAATATTAATGTATGATACGTACTGGTCTATTAGAGGCAGATCTGTTGACCTGGCAGACCTTGTTACTGAGTAATGCCTTCATATTGTGAAGTATACATGCCCTAACACATTAACACCAGGTGTGTGATACATACTGGTCTATTATAGGTGGATTTTAAGTTGACGTTCTGGAATATTAAAAAATCGCATTCCATACTTAGTTCTTCTATTAAACAATGTTTATTCTGTGATTGTTGTTTTCTTGCTGTCATTTTAAGGCTCCTGGGAAGGACAAGCTATTTTCTAATATTTCAAGAAATCATTTGATCTTATAATGAAGAAGAGTTTGCATGCTATCCTGAAGTCAGCCTGTAAGATCATGTACACATTCTTATATTATTGTATGTCGATCTGTTTCTAGGACTTTAATGTACACATCATGTAGCATAATACTGTGCATGAAACTGGTCACCAGAATGAGAAAGTTTCTTAAAGGGACAAAAGAGAAATGACATGTTAACTGTGACATGATACCAACACAACACTAATGGAAATTTTACATTTTTGTTTTCCCCCTTATAGCCTGTCGGTTTTGTGACCTTTGACTCCAGAGCGGGTGCAGAGGCAGCCAAAGAATCTCTACAGGTGAGAAGGAGGAGCAGTGTCACTGTTTACAATGCATTAATTAACAAATTTGTCAAGAACAAATGGTCCTGATCCACCAATGTTCTCTATTATCTTGCATCAGATAGAGAGAGCTTTTTTGGGTGTTAATTATCTTGAATATGTAGAACAGCGAATTAATGTTTAGGCCTAGACCGAGGCTTCTGATATTATTGAGTTAGACCTACAAGATCACTAAATACATTGGCTACATTTTAAAGGTGATTTACTATTGCAACATTACTGACACTCAATTGGCCTTCCCTTTTCTTTATTGGATTAGTACCTTTCTGCCCCAAAGTCTATCCGATAATAACTTTATCAGGGACAGAGTACAACAGTCTCTATCAACTTAACCCATAACCGGTCAAAATGCACCTGCCAATTAATTGGCAAGCAAATGGGAGTCATTTTCTGAGACTGCGGCTTATTCAACGTGCAAGATATGTTTTTTCTACCGCAAGACCGTTAATACTGACGGGCATCAGTTATACACTCCGTTGAACCTGTGACTTTAAGTTTGGTCGAGTGTTGGGTAGCGGGAATCAATATAAAGTATACCGTATATAGCTATTAGGTATTATCTCATATCGGACAGTATACCTTGGGTTATAGTCCTGCTAACTGGGTGAAACATCTGTTATCTTAAAACTTAACATTTAAGGCATTATATACAAGTAAATTAAACAGCTTTCAATCCCCATCTTGTGGTGCCTGGAGGGCAAGAAGCAATAGTGTTGACCTGTTAGTAATTCTTGCAAGTTAAAGTTTGTGAGTTGGTAAGAGATGGAGTGATTCATTTGGTTTCTGTGTGGGCCGGGAAGATGCAGGCGGAGGCAAAGTGGGTGGGAGAAGAAGCGATTCAGTGTTGGAATAATAGCTAATGAAAAAGCTCTTTCTGTATGAAAATGAAGGTTCCAAGGATGCTTAAAAATTGCTTCTTGTAAAACTATCTCTATAAGGGTGAGAAATATTAATTCTTTTATGTATTTAAGTAAGGATTAACATGGCTGAAAGTGGGTTGAGAATTTCTGCTAGGATCTGAAAAGAATATAATTCCATCGTGGGATTTAATTATGTTGTTGCCGCTGCTTATAAATTGTAACTGGACCTCTTAATTATTCAATGAGATGCATTGTCTGTCATCGTTGATGCGCTCTCTTCATTTATACAGTCATCAGTAACTTTTTCTTCTCTTCTTGAACACGTTTGCCGAGACTTTGATGCATGTAAAATTGTACGTAATACTTACAACTGTAAAAAACTTAAACTTCCGTTATAACTCCTTTTTTTGTGTGTAAAGATTCATGTTGGCTTAAAATATATTCCTTTCTCAGGAAGGATAAAATTTTCCGAGTCATTAAAGTCAAATTTTGGTAGATTAGGTCTGTATATGTTAACCTGCTTTCGTTGTTTATATATGTGCATAGCTAAGATGCATCGTTGGTACCATTCTACGCCTCGAGTGTTCCGATCTGCTTGTCATCAAATCTAATTGCAACAAAGTTTGTTTTAATTTTGCTCCGGAGGAAATTGTATCTTCTGCAAATTATTCACGACTTTACCATCTCTAACAATCTGTGATAGTGCCTTTGATCAGTAAAATATTTGTGGCTGTAACATAATCTGTAAGATTTCACGTTGATAGCGGACAGGTGCATTCAGTCAACGGGGAAAGTTCCTTGACATTTGCTACAGAACTTACTGGCCATTCTACCGCCCTCACATTTGGAAATCCTTTATTGCACATCATTTTGTCTTCAAACTTTCAACTAAACAAATAGTTAGTTTTGGGTAATACTACAGGAAGGAATTTAAAAAATAGTTCCAGAGAAATATGACCAGATCACTTTTGGAGGTAATTAAAAAACTACGTTATATAGAAACTGAAAAAGTGCAATGACACATCGATACTGAATTTTTGATGTTTAACAAATGAAACTAGGTGAGATGTTACTTTAAAGGGAGGTATATACATGCAGTATAAATCCTTATATAAATCATGTTTTCTCATATTTGCTAGTAAAATTCAGTGCTGCCCTATGTTATTTTGTCCCTTAATCTGTTAAATAAATTATGTAGTTAAAGTTAACATTAACTGAAAGAATTGCCTTTCAGCTTACAAATTTGCTAAAGCATTAAAAGAAAGTAGGCCTACTGTACTATCATTCACAGGATCTGACCCTTAGTATTTTGTTTAGACAAACAAGTCAATCAACTTAAATTGTATCATGAAATGTTTGGAAACAAGAAAACAAGGACATTTTTAGCTACAACAGGATTTGAATTAGTGACCTCAAAATTACAAGCCTTTGGCACTTAGCTAATAATTTACCTGTTTCTCATTGTTAGTTTTCTTATTCGATGTTCTGTTATGCGCAATATTTTGTTATGGAAAATTACCCTCTGGATGAATGGTTGGTAAAATGATGCATGTAATAATTTATGAGTCCACAAGGTGGATCCATTTTTGTGGTCTGTTCTTTCATACTTGCATGGGGTTAATTACTGATCCTTGTTAGGAATTCACATGTAGGCCGTTCCCACGAATGCGAGCTTGCTTCAAGCATGCAGAGACAGAGCTAAAATTAAAACCGCAGATGAGCCCTGCAATTTGAACCCGCGTTCCAACGAGTTATAACTCCAGGCATAGCGGCATGATAGGGAAACGTCCAAACCAGGTTCGCAGGAAATATTTCGCTATTCTTTACTAAACATATTCTCAGTATCACTTTATAGACACTGTTCTTCTGTTCATAATAACGTCATAGTTTTAAGTGCGTATTCAATTTGATCAGCAAAGCATCCGATTTCTGTCCATGACTAATTAAAACTTAACTGTCGAAAAAACTTAGTTGAAATACCAGTTTAATGATTGGAAGTGTGGGCAAAGGATGAGGCATTTACTGTATTTGTATGACCGAGTTTTGGGTGAAAATGTTCAACACGTTTCATAAGTACCGACCGTGAAAAAGCAAAAACATCGCGACTAATCCACGATCTTGCTGAGAATATAGTTACACAATTGTAATAGATTATTCCATCAGAGAATACGAGCAGCGATCGACAGCTAGGCAGTGAGTCTTTTTGGCACGTGCATACATCATCCAAGTAGCGCACACATACTATTTTCTACGGGGCCCTTCCCGGTACAGCCGACGTTTACCAGCTTTTGAAAAAGTCAATGCATTGCGCAGGGAAAACATTGGTCGTCTCTGAAAAGCAATATTTTGGGTTTTAGGACTTGTCGCAGGGGTTACGTAAAATATCCTTGAAGTAAAACAGCCTATTTGAGGCCTCTAAAGGAGTTCCAAAGAATTGTTCTTGTTTGTCGACCAAAAAGTTGAGTACGTTACATAAAATTTATGAAAGTCTTTGCGGATATTTTGAGGGCTAATCAAATGCCATTTGCTTAAAATAATCTACCAGATGTTGGACATGTCTAACAAAGTACAGTGCACACACAATGTACCCAGAACCTGACATAAGAAATAAGAAATCATTACGTTTAATTTGCTAGGAATCCATTCCACACGCTCTCTCGATTTGTCATGAAGTCTGCTTCCATTAAGATGGAGACATTCCCCGAGTTTTGTCTATTCATGTTTCTTCAGCCTAATAACAACAGCAGGGGTACAGTGAGCTGGGTACCATATCTGTGTCAGCTAAGTGTTAGATAATCACTTGACCCAGAACTCTCATCTGATTGGTGGAGTCTGTTGACTTTGAAAGAGGCTGCCAGATATGACATTTTGGAGAGGATTAGGTTACCAAGGCGAAAGACAAGTGTGGATAGGGGGTAGATCTTTAACCTAAGAAGTCCGGTATTTAGATGAGGAAAATGTATGTCTCCATTTTAATGTGTACGACACTTTCCAAGATGTTTTATTTTATGCGCAGTAGTCGCTATTCGTCAGATGTTTGTTAAACGTTGAGATCTCTATCAGGACAATGTCGGGCAATAGGACACCATCCGGTCAAATGCAATGGTATGCCGCTGATTCCAAACACATAAAACTCTGAGGTCTAAATATATAATGACAGTAGAGAGAGAAAGTATGACCGATGATCAAGATATAGTAAAACAAAAGGGTGGAACAACAACAACAACAAGATGAAGAAGGGTCATGCAACTGGCAACTTAATTATAATCCTGCTCTGGTGCACGACCTCTGATGTGGGTCGAGGGCTCCCTGGTTGGCTAAGCAATTTGATCTGGTTGGTTATTACCAATAGAATGAAGGGCGCATATATGCCTTGTCCTCTGCAACACCAGTATTAAGAATAATCTCTGGTCGTATAAATAGATATATGTGTGTATGCCAGTCAGTAGAGATTTACCTGGCTAAGATGTTGATTGAAAACAGAATTAGCTTTGGTATCAAGTTTCTAGGAGTCATTTCCTTAGACATTGTCAAGTTGGTATGAACTAGCCTTGATGAAAAATACTGATGGATGAGAGAAAGGTCATTAGCATTAAAGGGAAAAGAACCAAATCTCTCACATTCCTCAAGGTCATGGCATTCTGAAGGTGATATAGTCTTTAGTTGTCAATGTTGATTGTTAATACACCTTACTTTATAATCCAGAGAGAAAATAAAAAATATACCAGGCTCAATACATGTAGGCAACTGTGACATCTGTAAGTGTGACATGTCTATTAGAGGCCCAGAATTGGGATAATAATCTCAGATGGATCATCCCATTAGAGGCTTGGAATAGGGATTATCCATTGGACCCATCCCATTATGGCTTAGAATTAGGGTATGCCATTTGGATCTTCCCTTCAGAGCCTCTAAGTTGGGGTTTGCCTTTTTGGATTTGCTCTTGCATGTTTCAGAGCTCCCAACTGACCCGCATTTCGCGGGTTGGACCCGCATTCTAACACCCAAACCCGCTGACCCGCGCAAGCGTCCGAAAAACCCGCATTGTAATTGTCAAGTATACCTAAAAAAAATTGCATCAAATTTTGACCTAGCAACCATCATTTCTTTAGCATTTAGCATAATAGAGTATAAAACCTCCTTTACAGCATCATTTGAACCTCAAATTAGCCTATATTTCTTTTCATTGGGGCGAGCAGCGAACATTTTCATGCCACGGGAAAGAATGAATTATCACCTACTATTCAATTTATTGATGTTACACACAAAAAAATGCATATTTCTCAGAAAATTTTGGGTGACAAAAGCCTTTCTAAGTGCCACCATTTTACATGTAGGCCTCCCCTTATACCCCTCCCCCAGGACGGCGATTCGTGGCATGGACCAGCATTTGCATTCTCAAGAGTTGGGAGCTATGATGTTTTATCTCGGTATCGTATAAATGGTTCAGTCATTTACTTATGCAGTTACTTACTGTCGTACGTACGACGTACAAGATTCCATGATGTTGTTTCAATCTGGGGGTTTTCCTTTACAATGTAGAAGAAACCTCCACAATTTGATACCTTTCTGTCCACTATCTTTACTCAAGCTTAGACTAGGGAGGAGAATGACTAGGGAGGAGGAGAAGGGAGGAGAAAGATCATGAGAAACATGAGAAAGATCATCCCTAGACTAGGGAGGAGAAGGGAGATCATGACAAATCTGCATCATACTTTATGGTGGAGATGAAGATTTGTGTAATTAAGTGAAATAGCTAGAATGGTGAAAGGGGGTGGGGAGAGGACCATCCATGTACCCCATGTATACTTATAGAAATTGGATTAGTCCCAACATTAAGAGGACACTGTTTGTGTCTTAAAGACCCACTCAGTGAAGCAACCAAAATGAGGCTTATTATAAACGTTACTTTACGAAAGTCGAAAGGGATACCGAAAGTCCAAGTATTTAAAATATACAAAATAACAATTAGAGCGTGAATTACTCAACACTGTATTGGCACCTGACATGCATTAGAGAAATATTCTTTTCCCAATGCATTCAATGTCAGAAGTCAATATAGAGGTCAAAGGGCTTGGTCATTTCCAAAGCATTTCACAAATTCTTGTCTCAGTACACTGGAGAGAGGCTTCTGCAGCCTCCGTGTCTGTGCGTCCTGATGGATCGGTGACACGTGGGCGCTGAGGTTGTTATTACCACCTTAGTCCAGTCTTTAATTAACGGTTGGTCCGATTTCAAGTGATGATATATATGTAAATCTTCATTAACGAAACAGACAGGATGCAATGTGGCAGTTCAGATAGTTGGGGGCAATATGATATCTGTGTCCTATGTAGGTATCAATTCTCACTAAATACAATTCAAGGAAAACAGTGTGTTCCCTTGTTATCGCCATTGAGTATATAAATGAGGATTTACTCACACCAGATTAAAGTTTGAAGAGATGGGTGAATGTAGAAAAGATTTTTGCTGCATGAGAACATTATAAAAAATTTACATTAATTTTTTTTTCCAACATTCCATCTTCCCCTCCCCCTTCCTTCGCCGATATCCACTCCATGTATAATTTTTTACCCAAAAAGCTTCAATTACTAAAATCAATAGCATTCTTATGATCAGTTCTGATTGTCTCATAATCTGTGTTAGTCTAGCAATTATATTGATCTTTTAC
>KN883329.1:1701-12822 GCA_000934455.1 Apostichopus parvimensis | reverse complement strand
TGTCAATTGTAAACAACTCTGAAACTGGACAACATACATTAATCTTGGAGTGACTCGAACTTGGGACCTTATGATTGGAAGGCACCGGCGTTAGCCTCACTGAGCTAACACTTCTATGATGAGACCATACGTTTTGTTGCTACAATTAAAATTCATCCTTACCATGCTGCACGGAATTACACACCGTACAAAGAGGTTATAAGATAATAAAAAAACGTCTGAAAGAAAACGAAGCCACTCACCGTTTGCTAGTTGGCAAAAGAGTCCACTGAATCCAGACAAACATGAGCATGAAAAGTATGTATTAAACGGCGTGCAGGTACCTCCATTTTGACACGGGCTGCTGTCGCACGGATTACCAACTTTGAAACAAATCAGAGTATTTGAAAACATTTCATTGATGATACTGGCAGCTGGCAAATTAAATACTGCAGTGCTCTATTAATTGGTGAGAAATGTTACTTAAAACCAAATATCAAATCAATAGAAACTAATTTAGCTCAAAACAGATTACTTCACATCATACAATAACGTCGTCGGTCTCACAATCAAGTGTATCTTTTCTGCCTTGTTCTATGGTCAAAACTACACACAAATATCAAGAAGTATACACAAGAATCGATTACACACTTACCATCGGATTCACAGTCCTGTCCTCTGAAGCCTACAGGGCAGGTGCAGACATAATCCACTTCACTCATAAAGCTGTGGAAAGCGTTGTTGCAGCTGCCACCATTGGAACACGGATTTGGATTGCAGAATAATAAAACTACGGCGACTGCAGGAGACACAGGTTCGGTCATAAACTATCATTTTCCCATTTGCCAAAAAATCATACACATGAACACTACACCGAATGATAATTTTGTTACTTTACTTTAATGAGAGTGCAAATTCACCCCTGACGATGATCTCATATGCATATTCAATGGCGTAGCTTTCATGCACTCTTAGGACTGATTCCGAGGGCTGAGGGCCAATGCTGAGTCATTATGGAAGGCCCTGGGTCCTGGGCCGAAAAAGCTTGCAGGCTGCTGCTCTATACATGATAGTCAATATATGTATAATGAATATAGCAAGACACTTGAAGGTCACATGTTGTGTGCCTTATGTCTTTCGCTCTTTCCTTCTTCATCAGATGTGTTTTATTTAGCTTATCTCCACAGATCTCGATAGTATAAATGCAAGATAACACATAAAGGAGTTAACACATGTATGCATCTAGTCTATCCGCCTCCTTTTGCTGTGTTATTAATTTACAATAGCCATATATTAATATATATATTAATATATGAGAAATTTTTTAGTTTAGGCAGTTGATTACTATAGAGAAATATATCACTCAAGAGTCATTTTCTACTACCAGATGGGATACATGATGAGGGCTAGCTAAACTGAGAAATGGTTCACGACATGGGTTGTAGAAATAATCAGTTTCA
This sequence comes from Apostichopus parvimensis, assembly GCA_000934455.1. Lineage (NCBI taxonomy): Eukaryota > Metazoa > Echinodermata > Holothuroidea > Aspidochirotida > Stichopodidae > Apostichopus > Apostichopus parvimensis. The sequence goes on along the minus strand of KN883329.1, from coordinate 11,383 downwards.
TAAAGGGACATCTGGCAGGAGCCTTTTAATGAGGTTGATGAGTTACGCTGAATGTCAAAGTAGTCAACAGAAGACAAAAGGTAGCATGAATAACCACTTTACTTACAGTCTCCACAATTTTGTCCAGTGAATTGATTGGAACATCTACAACTGTATTGAGGCTGGTATACAAAGTTGTTCGAAGCACTATGGAAGCTGTTAATACACTCAGCATTTGCCTGACATGGATTGGAGCGGCAAGCAAGCTGCAACTGAGGTTGTGCAACTGTAAAGAAAGGTCAAAATATGTCAAATGACCCTAGAAGTCGTTCACCTTGACAGAGAATCATCAATGGTAAAATCGAGAATACCCTACCCTTAAAAGAGTTTTTTCCACAAGGATCATCCAACCGTGACTATTTGGAGGGTGTGCTTCTATGTCATCTGGATCCACTTCTAATATCCAACAGTGATTTTGGCTATTATTAGGGTATTGGGGGTGTGTTATATATGCAAACTTAGTACAGTGTAATTCACTGCAAGAAACTGAATGTAACATCTCGTCTTCATGAAGGTTAATAAGTGCATCAATCTTTTTTTGATTGGAATGTCTGGTCATCAAAACTCAAGTGCAGAGCCTACTAGAACAAATCAGGGCTTAAAGTCTGCCCAAAAATGACTGTAATTAACCTGGTAAAGTTTAAGTCATGCACTGTTGCGTGATTTGATAAACGATAAACCAAAAGAATTTTAACTATGATGTGTAGGATGTGCAGAATACTGCACTTTGTAATGATTCCAACTTTGTCTTCAGTGCAGATATAAGCATCAACTTGCTAAAACAAAAAATTTAAAACAATGATTCAAATTTTTATAATGAACTCCTAGATGTCTCCATATTTTCTCTATTTAATCTGCAATCCACCACTTGATAATGTTACAGATCTTTTGCAAGTTTTGCTATTGCAAATTCATGGCAATACATTTTTAGATATTTCTGAAATACTCTTCAATTGGTCCACCTATGAAAACTTGCCTAAAATGTGTAGAATTAACACTTTGAAGTATAACTAACAGGCCACCCAGGGAAGAAAACACTTGGCTATTAAACTCATAATGCAACGCACATGTGTCATTTCACATGATGTTTCTGTGAAACAGATATATGGACAGCTGTGTGATTAACCGTTTAAGTGTCTAAACATCATCAAAGATGAGCAACAATTGTTTAATGAGACATTTTACAAACAACAAAAAGGTATCATTGCAATATAAACTCCGCAGACAGACTAATCTATCACAAATCAAATTTGGGATTAAAATCATCTCTAAACAGCAATTTTGTCGTGGACAAGACTGCATATTTATCCTATTTAAACGTATGGATTATCTGCAATATATCTTAGCTTTGCACCATGTCTTACCAAGAGAGTCAGCACAGTTGATGCCTGCAAATCCATTTCTACACATACAAATGTAGTTATTGCCAGATGCAACACAGGTGGCTCCATTTTCACAAGGGAAGCTATTGCAAGGATTGCTGTTATCAACTTGTACTGTAATGATGAGGTACATGAAAGAAATTAAAAATCAGGAGACATATGTATTACATGATATCAAACAGCTCTCAAAAGGAGACAAAGCTACATGGATAGCCAATCAGGCCAAAAAGTTGCATGTTTGCTTAATTTGGCATTTCATTGAAAGCAATATTACAAAACTTCTTATAGCCTAGCATGAAACAAATTAAACATATCTAAGACCACCAGAGTAACATCACTTCTTGAGAACCATCACTTGTAGGAGGCTCAGCATCTGGGTTTTTTTCAGGACCGGGATGGGGGGGGGGGGGGGGGGGGGGGAGGAGGGCTTTTACTTCCCTTTTTTACATTATTACTTTGGTTTTCACATCATTGACATTATTTCTAAAAACAACATACACTGAAAAAAAGGGGGAAATAATCGACTTACCAGTTTCACAGTTGATGCCTATGAACCCTTTAGGACAGTTACAAATGTATGAACTGCAGGATGTCTCAACCGCAGTACACTGTCCACTATTGGTACAAGGGTTTGGCAAACATGGATTTTGGAATGCTGTTTGAAGAGAAATTAATAATGATTATTGTATTGATTACACATCAGGTTCACTTCACAGAAATGATGGATCTAGAACTGGGTTAAACTGTTTGAAGATTGCCTTGAAATGAGACCATGGGTTACGTCTATAATTGGCACAATGATGCACAATGATGTTGCAGTGGAAAGATGACCTTTCCAAAAACTGCACAAAATTGGTAAAGTTTTCAAAAATAAATTTTACAGAGAATTTAACACCATGTTAGGATAAATTTGCTGAAAATTGTTGTGGAATCTGTGATATTTACAAACATGTCTTCCATTTGAGGAAAACATTTGAAAGTATGCAACTCTAAGGCCAAAGAGATAGATAAGATGGAAAAAATTGCTCAAATATCGATCTGTAGTATTGTTTTTAGATGTCAACATGCTTATTTAGCACATTATCACACAAACCTCAGCATATAAACAAGAAAAAAAAAATGATTACTAGGAAATATGCGGTGTTGGATTTTTTTTGTCACTTTGCCATATCAAGTTATTGATACTAGCAATGTGTTAGGGTTTTGAATATTCAACAAAGTTGCTATTAATGGCTGCAAAACCTTACCTAATTCACAAGTGAGTCCAGTAAAACATCCGAAGCACTGACAGGTGAATCGATAACAGTCATTGTTATCGTTGGTACACAGTCCGTTGTTCTGACATGGATTGGTCTGACAGATATCGAATGCTATGAATTAATGGAAACATTAAATGGAAAGTAAAACCAGTTTACAGGATGTCATCAAATACAAAACCATTCATGTAAACTCATTGCAGATACCGCTGACTTCCTTCTGTTCCTACAATGTCTTCAAATAGCAAATATTGCAAAATGTTTTAAATGTTTGATCTGTAATACTCTTATAATACTGTATGTCAAACTTGTCATATAAGACTGATCAGCACCATTTGCAATACGCGGTTGTGAACCTTCGGTAAGAGCAGCAAATGTCCCAAGGACCATCCCATGAATCTGTCTTGAACATATGATCTCCACTGTTTATCTCCTACCTCTCCTCTTCCCCTGTTGGTTTCTTTCTTTCTTCTCTCCATCCCTGGTCTACTAATCCCCTTACATTTATTTCTTTGTGTTCACCATGCTCATTAACGTGTCTGTTTTCTGTGCGTGTTTTTGTCCCTTCTGTTACTGTTACTTGTCATTTAGCCTTTGAAGAAGATCCTGCTAGGATCGAAACGTCAGGCAAACTTACTTTTACACAATCTCCATTTCCTAACTAAAACCTCTGATTTAAGGGCCTCTCAAGTCATTCTGGGAACAAAACCCTTAAGAGCAAAACTGGATGATGATTTCATTTCTTTTCTTGTATATTCCTTTACAGCGAGTGTACCGAAACAAAATATGATAGAAAGTGGCAGATTTATTTCTACCAGAAGACAAGCTTGAAGAAATGATATGTGAAATAAATTCCTTGGTAACTGTGTAACCACCGTTAAAGCAGGTAGGCTATGTAGTCTATGCCTAGTGCACTTTCACAGAGGCACAAAATATACAAAGAGGGCAACATTGCTACAACCATTAATTCAATTTGAGTGTAAATTATCACCAATTTTGCATCCTTCTGGTCAGGAGAAAGTGATACCCATGTACAGAACATTGCAGTAGCTACGCTACCTGAGAGAATCTGAGGGGCTTTCCTGGAGTGTAATATTATGAAACTATGGGTAAGGAAATGTACCCGGCTGCTCCAACGAAAGAGATGTCCGAAAAATATGAAGTATAATTTTAAGTGAAAATTCAACTGTGAAAGGAGAGAGTGAGAGACAGAGCGAGATAAAGCATTTTAAACGACATAGCAGTTTCTAAAGGGAAAAAATTAATAATAAAGGAAATAAAATTGTAAAGTTACTTACGTTGATTGCAGAGTCTGCCCGTAAAGCAGCCGTCACAAATACATGCATAGCCTGAACAATCTCCACTAAAGTCTGGTAGACACTGTGCACCATTCTGACAGAGATTGGTAGTACATGGATTAATAGCTGAAAGCCAAACAAGAGAGCACCTATTTAATAATCATCATATTCATCAACAGGATGATAACACTCATGGATATCAGATTAAACAAATAAGCTTCATATAAAGTTACTATATAGATGAAGTACAATGTATTATAAAGTTAATGTTTCCATGAATTAATGTAGATAAACAGAACTGGTCCTCACATAGAATATACTTAGTATCCTATAGTATAATTTCTTTTTACATAATTAGTGAGTTATTTTGTTATTACTGCTTGTTTCGCTGTCTTTCGTTATGTTTTCTTTTAGCATTTTGGAGCGCAAAACAAAAACTAGAGCAAAATTTCTAATTCATATATTATGGCCATCAACATTCAGATATTTCAAGAAAAAAATGCTCTTCCTAATTACTCTTGTAATATCTTACTACAGGACCTTAGTTGTATTACCAATGTTTCTTTACAAAATTTACATCAGTGAAGACTTCAATCAATCTGCTATGGTTCTTGCAATGTAATCTCCATACAACAACCTTTTAAGCTAAAGTTTCAAGGTTTTACAGTTTTGTATCAAGGCAAGGCCTTCTCACACAACATTTAGAATCTGGTCATTGGTAACTTTGTCACACCCAGTTCTGCATGATTCAGACAGTCACTCCCAAGGTACTACAGTGCAGAATGTAAATGGGTCCCTGGGGGGACAACCCATAGGGTGCAACCACAAACCAGGGCACAGGACTATATTCACAAGTTACCTCGCAGGTCCCCATTTATACACCTGGGGTAAAGAGAGGTGAATGGAGACTAAAGCGCCTTGCCCAAGGCCACAACCATAATGATCTGGCCAGGACTTGAACCTGCATTCCCTATATCATAAGTCAACTGCCTTTAGATACTCGACTACAACATCCTTCGAGGCTGAGCGGTAAATGCGGTGGTGGTGGTGGTAGTGGTAGACTAAAGTAACCGAGAATTAATTCTCAGTAAAAGACGGCTTTGTTGACTTCTGTCTGTCGTATTATATAACTTACCTTGAATGAGGGTAACATTATTAGCGGTTAAAACAATTGACTATTTTACTATTCGGTATCAAAATGATTGCATGAAATAATAACTTCCCAAGTTAGGAGGAGAGAATTAACCCTATGTGTGCATGAGTGTATGTGTGTGCGTGCGTTACCATTCAAATGATCGATTCTGTCAATAGTGACTTCACATTTTTTGCTCCCAAAGGTTGAATGCTACAGCTCTTCGAAGTACTTTTTCCTGGGTTGCTAACCCTCCAAATTATTCCCGGAGATTGAAAAATGTTAAAAATTAGACAATTAATTTTCTGTCTTAGAAAGTCACTAAAAAGTACTTGTTTGGGTTTTGGATCTCGTTGGCATATATTCGGGGGCAATTACTTAATATGATGATCTTTAAAATTGTGTGGTATCTGATTAGCTTACCAACTTCACAGAAAGGTCCATTAAAGCATGTCGGACACTGACAGCTGTACGTAAGACAGTTGACATCGGGACAACACTCGGCACCATTCCGACATTGGTGGTTTTCACAAGCATCACGGACTATGATATAATAAAAAACAAATATAGATAATACCAAGAATATTGAAGATTATTATTAAGCAATTATTTAAAATGTAAAAATTATGGACAAGATGGTAAAACTTCCTATGGAAGATTGCAAGGTGTTTGACAAGAACGTGTATATACACTGCTGAAAGTCATTTCTGCTTCTATGATTACATTATCTGCTTTTTCCACAACAGTATATTTTATGCACATATAATTGATAAAGTAAAATATAAATCAGGAAGTGACAGTTCTAGGAAGATTCGGGGCTTAAAGAAGTAAAACACTCCCAAGAAAGGAAGAAAGAAAATGAAGGAAGAAAAAAATAAGGTGTGTACCTCTATATATTTATATAAAATTAGCATATAAGAGAACGAATAAATGAGGTGGTAATTAACCGATACTAAAATAAGTCGGAATGCGTTTATTCCGTTGCTCAAAGATAATGAAACTGTTTGACTGTGATTAACTTTTAACCCTTTATACTTTAAGGGTATAACACAATAATTTACACATGTAATTGGCACAATAACTAAGTGCTACATGAGTGATTTATTCAGACTAGAGTAAATTCAAGTTAAGCAGCAAAGTGAAGAGCTACTGTAGTCTATCATGACTCATCCTGCATTGTTATAGGTAGACGACCTGCTGACATTTCTTGGTTTCACTGCTACACACAGACCAACCCGACAAACCTATAAAGCTGTTTTAATGGGACAAAAACTTAAAAAATAAAGGACAATTCCTCATTTCTATTGAATTAGACCAAAAATTTTGAGAAAGACCAATATGGGAAGTGCAGCATTATAACGTAGATGCACACCAGAAATGGTGGACACTGCATACATTAGAATATAATTTTTTTAAATTTTTATTCTTTGCTATCCTGGAAAAACTACATGTTATTACTGAAATACTGATACTGAAATGACACTTTTTAAACTTTTGCCATTTACTGAAATTTCAATATAAAATACATAGTTACTGACATGTTTTCATGTGTATTGAAAAAATTCTTATGGGTACGTTTAGTTTTAACCTGACTTTATCTTAATTTGAAAGCACAAGTGACGATGAAATAAACAAAAACAGGTTGAGATACACACACCAACAAAAATAAATAATAAAATACAAGAGCTATAAAGTAAATTAAACTTAGGCTTACAGTCTTGACAAAATTCTCCAGAAAAGCACGGTGGGCATTCACAGGTGAAGACATCACATGAACCATCGACTGCCCGACAGGCTGCACCATTTTGGCAGGGGTTATTAGAACAAGCATCAAGTGCTGAGGGGAACACGAAGAAGAGATATAAACCTCATTCCTAAATATGGTAAGCTTCATAACATTTCATGATTTCATCAGGATAAGATGTTGCCTTCATTGAAAATCCATCTAAAAGCTGTTTACAGTATTTTTAAACAAAATCATAATAATAATATTTTAAAAGCTGATAACATTTCTTTGATTTCATCAGGAGAAAATGTTGCATTTATAAAAAATTCATCCAAAGCTGATTATGTAAATTTCAAATATTCTGACCCGTGATGTTTTAAATTGTTTATATACTTTCCAGAACTGGAGGTCTTGTTTTTTTTTTTCTAGCCTGAAGCTCAATCCTGAAGAAACTGAAGTTATGGTACTTGGTAATAACTACCCTAAGGCAGGTGGAAATGCATGGTGTTAATTTTCCTGATGGCCACTCAATTCGTTTTACAACCGCCAGTCAAACGTAAGACATACACATAACAAATTCAGTCTTATAAAATAAGTGAGTCAAGGCTACAAAATAACTGAGTCAGTCATGCAAAATATCTGAATCAGCCATAGTACAAAATAGCTGAGTCAGTCCTACAAAATAACTGAGTCAGTCCTACAAAATAACTGAGTAAGTCATACAAAATAACTGAGTCAGTCATACAAAATAACTGAGTCAGTCATAAAAGTAAATGAGTCAGTCATAAAAATAAATGAGTCAGTCATACAAAATAACTGAGTCAGTCATAATAACTGAGTCAGTCATACAAAATAACTGAGTCAGTGATATAAAATTGCAGTCAGTCATACAAACTAACTCGGACAGTCATATGAAATTACTCCTTCAGTTCTACAGAATAACAGTCAGTCATACAAAATAGTTGAGTCCATCCTACAAAATAACTGGGTCAGTCATATATAATAACAGTGTCAGACATGCAAAATAGCTCACTCAGTCATAAAAAATGACTCCTTCAGTCATACAAAATAACTAAGTCAGTCATACAAAGACAAAATAAAACAATAATTTGCAGCTAGATTGAAGATAACACAACCAAAATCATTCGCCAGCTTGCTTGAAGCAACCAACATAAGTATTATTGAGAAAAATTTATGTACACAAAAGCTCATGACAGTTACAAATTGAAAATAAATTACAATCATGAGGACTTAGACTGAAACAAAACCTGGTAACAGCTGTTTCAATCAAGGACACTTTATGTCTAGTTATAGAGACATTGAATTGTTTTGAAACTATCCATATATTGAAAACAACTTTGTCAAAATGTGATCAGATAAGCAAGTTTCCTGTGTTTAGTGAGTCAGTGAAAATGTTTGCTATAGATCTACTCATACAGAGGAACAAGATGGCATGTGATAACAAATATTTCTTTCAAACTGAAAACACAAATTTATGCAATTTTAACAAGCTGCAAACTTACAAATTTCACAAATCCTCCCTTCGAAGCAGTCAGGACAAACACAGGTAAACATGGTCAGACTGTCAATGACACAAACACCACCATTACTGCATGGATTCGGGTCACAGGGATTCCCTGTAGAAATGAAAATAATGTTGATTTTTAACAGTTCTTATTGAACGCTCTTCTCTTGTTTCAGTTTAAATTTAAATGAATTCCTAAAATAGAAAATACAACTCTGTCTTCAAAGTATACATGTGGATGATACAGTTTACTAAAACATAACAGACTTTCTTGAAGTACAGATATCTAATGACTAGTGCAGCCATGCAACCAGAGATGTTCATCTTGCAGGCCACAGATCTAATGACTAGTGCAGCTATGTAACCAGAGATGTGCATCTTGCAGGCCACAGATCTAATGACTAGTGCAGCTATGTAACCAGAGATGTGCATCATGCAGGCCACAGATCTAATTACTAGTGCAGCTATGCAACCAGAGATGTGCATCATGTAGGCCACAGATCTAATGACTAGTGCAGCTATGCAACCAGAGATGTGCATCATGCAGGCCACAAATCTAATGACTAGTGCAGCCATGCAACCAGAGAACACATTATATGCAATTATAGCAGATTCAGAGAATATCCTTGACTAAGATGTCTGTACCTTCTATAACAATAACATTGAAGGAACAAGTGGCTCCATTTCCAGAGGCGTCTGTTGCTGTAACCACCACTAACGTAGTTCCCACCGGAAAGAAGCTGTCTGATTCACGGCTGAGGGAAACGAAAGGAGCTTGCCCGGAGTTATCCGTTGCTGTCGGCTGGTTTAAGAAGACGATTGTACCCTGGAGACCCTCGATAACAACGGCTGTTACGTCTTGGGGACAAACTAATACTGGAGGTTCCCCATCCACTGAGGGCAAGATACAAAGATAAGCAAAATTAGAAATAATATATAATTAATTAATTGTAATAAGTGCAGTAAAACTACGATTATCCGAACTGGTCGGGACCAAAGGTATAGTTGTACATAAAATACGTCGTACATAAAATGAGTACTATACAGTACTTGGAATCAATAACACGGGGCCTCCAGACTTTTATTAATGAATGGATGGACGGTTCAGAAAATCAGGGGTTTGCGTACAAGGGGGGTTGGATAATTCGAGTTTTACTGTACTGTACTGTAATGTACTCGTATATATATGTTATGCGCTATCGACCGATTTGCGCCATCGATCGATAGCGCTGCGCTATCTATGGATCCGTCGTTAGCGCAAGCATCGGTAGATCGCGCAGGTATCGATCGATGGCGCAGGCAGATCGACAGATTGTATGTCTAT
>KN883327.1:145817-156266 GCA_000934455.1 Apostichopus parvimensis | reverse complement strand
ACCAAATCTCAATTACTACGGAGCACTGCAACAGTGTAATGGTGTGTGTTCTCAGACGTTTAAGAATGTAAACATAGCGTCTCGGAAGTGAGCTGAGTTCCTCGACTGACGTCACGCCGCGTTACCGTAAATACAACAATTTTTAGAAAGTTTTTATTACCCTCGAATTTTTGATCGTTTATTGCTCGAGAATGCAAGCTTCGTTTGACACAAATTGGGTATCATTGGAAAGCTACGAGTGTACAGAATACGATGATAAAGAATTTTTTTTTCATTTCATAACCTCTTTAAATTAGTGTACCTTTGTAAATATTATTATTTGATTTATGACATTTAAGTAATTGTTTTGCTTGGAGTCGATGAAGGAATTCCATATAGGGGTAAAAGTAATAGGAAAAAATGTTGATTCATGGTTAAATTATATGAAATTATATTATAAGACAAAAAAACCTACTCAACAATTTCACTATCCATGGCTCTGAATAATTAATCACTCCAAAGTATCATTCCTAAACCAGATGGCTTACATGGATAGCTGCCGTATTTCTGACGATAGTATTCGAAGGTACTAAAGTAATTCAAATATCATTTGCAATTTCACTTTCTAGTTCTTTTCAGGGTAAAGCATACAGTGAAACCAATTTTATAACCACTTTTGATATATGCTTGATTATTTCGCTTAGGTTGCATTCGAGTTGGCCCAGCTTGATGTTCAGTCCCTCCTCGACAACAGGAAGTTGGTGTTGATCGTTGATCTGGATCAAACAGTCATACACACCACCATGAGACACGTCAAACAAGATCTACCGGTGAGTGTACTCCAATGTCAACACCCCTGTCATTAACTGTGTTGTGGCAGGATTGCAATATTGCGACTCCTCGTTATAAACGTAAAGCGCCCCATGTATGTATTACAGTGTTCTTTACTTGCTCCATTTATCAAATGTTATGTCGTTCATTTACATCATTGATTGTATTGGCCTAGAAGTTGGTATTCATGCAAAACAATAAATCATACTTTAGGCCAGTTCCACGAAAATGATGAACTAATCGGTAATCGGTAAAACCGATTATCATATAATCGGTCGAACACTAACTCTAATGTCAACACCCCCTTTGGGACAATGTTATTTCGGTACTCTGTACTTTCATGTCACCCTGGCTGTCTTCTCAAAGTGTACCTCGAATTGTGATGTACATGTCGCTGACTGGCTTTGTTCAAAAACATTCAACACCTCCTACAGATGTATTTTTTGTCATGAAACAAATCAGTCTAATGAAGTGTAAAGGAGGATGCTGCATGATATGAAACAAAGCCCTGGTGTGTAGTATCTAGACCATTCATAGTTATAATATAAACTGCTTCAAAGCATTCCATAGTGGACTAATCCAACTAGGCCCCTGGCAGTCTTCAGCAGATACTTTAAGATTCAATTGCACCTGAAGAAAAAACAACCTCCTCCTCATCTCTTCTCCTCAACAATTTGTACAATAAAAGTCCTGTCTAGAACGTTCAAACTGTTGAATTAAGGCTGTACCCTTTTCTCTCTTTTCTTCCCCCCCTTTTTTCTTAGGGTGTCCATCATTTCCAACTGATGGGTTTACCTTGGTATCACACAAAGATTCGCCCTGGTTGCAAATCATTCTTGGAGAAGCTCTCGGAAAGGTTTCAACTTCACATATTCACAATGGGATCAAGGCCTTATGCACACACAGTGGCCAGAATCTTGGACCCAGACAAGAAACTCTTTGCGGATAGAATCCTCTCAAGGGATGAATGCTTTGACCCAAACTCAAAAACAGCAAACTTGAGGTAAATTTATTAACAAGATTTTGTTTGTCTATGCTAGTGTGGGCATGTGTGATAGTTTCTTTATATTTTTATTGCAGGGGGGGGGGGGGGGGGGGTAGATGAGCAAAGTGCTGGATTTAATGTAGGGATCCCTTTACTGTTAGATATGTTTTACCACAACCATGCGTGTAATGATGTGTGAACATGTTACATTCATAATGCTTGGTGGAGTCCAATCACAGTGCTGGGTAATTTAAACCTATGTGACTGAACACAGCTCTGTGCAAGGTACAGAATAACGAGACGTTTCTCAAACAGAACAAAACAGTTGCCTATCTGATCAGCAGGTTGTAGAACAGAATGTTTTGGAACCATGATCGAATAGTTGTTGCTATTCACAATTAGATAACAACAATGCTCTCTGACATACTGTTGAAGTTTTGTACTCTAAGGTAAGTTGAAGTAGTCTGTCTTCAAACTAAATGAAAAGTTAGAACTAAACAGTTTTTTTGATGAAAATAAATTTTGTTAAAGTTTGAAGTTTGTATTATACAGAGATGGTATCAGTGTATTAATTAGATTGTGACAAGCACTTTATTGATAGTATCTGTTGGGAGCCATTGTTAACAACTGGAACTTCTGCAGAAGTTGTTCATACATATTGGGTTAAAATTTTCCATCTGGTTGACACCAAAATGGATCCATTCTCCTCATGTTATTGGGCATTCACACATCTGAATGATCTCTCCCTTTTTGCAAATTGAAAATTGAGTAATCATCTGGATCAACGAATGGAGTGAGGTTCTTTAGAGAAGGAACTCCACCCACTAACTCCTGTCATTGTAAAGTATGGATTCCTTCTTTCCATAATCTATTTGACAGTATTTGTTCCCTTCTTTCTTTTGTTATATTAGGTCAATTTTCCCAACCGGTGATCACATGGTCTGCATCATCGACGACAGAGAAGATGTCTGGAATTTTGCTCCTAATCTGATTCATGTCAAACCTTACCAGTATTTTGGAGATACAGAAGATATTAACATTCCGCCTGGATTTCTTCCCAAGGGCAATCCATTGAATTCAATCCCTGGTGCAAGAGAGGAGATGGGACAAAACTCTAAAGATGAACTGAGTAAGGAAGGTGATGATAAGTCGGGTAAGCTAGAGGAGGATGTGCCAGATGAAAATCAGTCGTCGATAGAAACGAAGGAAGCAGAGGTGTCCAACGAGGCAAAAGAAATGTCAAGTGGTTCGACGAAAGATGACCACAAATTGCAATCAAATGAGAAAGTGGAACTTTGTAAAAAGGACGGAACATCTGGTACAGGTAAGAGCAAGGTTGATAACATCATAGCGGATAGTACGACTGGGGAAGAATCCAGCGGGGGGAACGTCATAAGGAAGAATATCAACAATAACGAAGCTGCCAACAAGGAAAGCAGGAACAAAGATCAAAAGGAGGCAAATGATGCCAGTCAAGCAGCAAGCGAGGTGGAAGATGGAGAGGTGACTGGTACCAGTGAAGTCACCAGCAGCACCACAGGTTCAGAGGACAGTGATAAAGTAACAGAGGGGTTAGGTCGTGAAGGAGAATCAGTTAGAGAGAAGGAAGGGACGCAGTCACAGAATGCCGATGAAGCAACTGCCGAAGAGAATGTTCAGGATGATGCAAATGAAGAAGGCCTAGATGCAAAAGTAGTTTGCAAAGTGAAAGATGATGATGGGGACAGGAAAGAGAATGAGAAGAGCAAAGGAGAGCAGCCTGTTGCAAAGTTGGTAGAGGAAGAAGAGAAAAGAGACCCAGAGGAAGAGAAAACAACTAGTCAGGAAGACGACTGCTTCGATGATTACTTGCTTTACTTGGAAGAAATTCTCATGAAAATCCATAAAAAGTTTTTTACCGTCCGTGACCACTTTATGGTCAAAAGGAAAGAGTTTGTGCCAGACGTCAAGGTCATAGTCCCTTCACTTCGTAAGAAAGCTCTAGTTGGAGTCACCATCACCTTTTCGGGTGTATTTCCTAGAAATTTACCTCCAGAGAGATACAGATTGTGGAACGTAGCCATTTCTCTTGGAGCCTCAGTTTCTAGGGAGTTTGTTGCCAAGTCAAAGAGTGAAGACAGCAGTACCTGGACGACACACGTCATTGCTGCCAAAGCCGGAACTTCAAAAGTCCACATGGCCAGAAAGGCACGTAATGTAAATGTGGTATCTCCGCAATGGTTATTAGCTTGCTGGGAGAGATGGGAACGTGTGGATGAAAGGTTGTTCCCATTGCCCAAGTCCCCAGTGTCTCAGAGTGCCTCAGGAAGTGGACGGAGTACGCCAACCAGTGAAAGCGAACCTCAGTCGCTTCCAAAGAATTCACTGGATAGCAGCAAGAAGCAGATCACCTTTCCAGAAAGGACCAAACCGAATGAAAAGAAAACTGGCGGCAATAATAACGAGAATAATTCCAAACAGTTACCTTTAAGTTTTTGTGACGATTACAATCCCTTGTATAGTATTTCGGAACAGGAAATAAAAGCCATGGATCAGGAGGTGGAGGACATTTTCGGCGAGTCCAGCAGCAGTAACGAGAGCGATTCAGATGATCCCGAAGAGGAAGTTTCCATCGACAGCCCGTCCGGTCAGAGTCTCGGCAGCTTCACGCAGGACTTGCCCTCGTCCAGCGACGAGAGCCTCACGGCAGAGAGTCCGCGAGGTTGGAAACGTAAGAGGTCGGAATCAGGCTCAGACACCGATGACGAGGGGAAGGATTGCTTGGAGGAGGAGGATAGCAATTCAGCTCAGAGCGATGATAAGTGGACAACTGATGAGGAGAGAGATGAGATGGCTGATGCTATTGATGATTTACTGACGTACAGTACCACAGCAAGAAGTTTCAGTACCCACATGCCAAAATAAAATGGATCAGTTTGGACGCTGTCGTAATCAGAAAAGCATGCTTCATAATTCCTCACTTTGAGTGCAATCTGTAGCCTTTATACTCATTGTGAACCATGGTTCCGATTTGATATGATTATGCAATGATGATTGAAAGAGAGGAGGAGAAGGAGGAGGAGGGCGGTGCACCACATATCATATAGAAGTAAAAGATATCAAGTAATAGTCCTAAGGTTAGCAGAGAATAGCATATTACAGTGATGAGTTGGTCAATTTTAGACATGTCCACAACTGGTCACTACTCTGGAATTCTTACAGCTAGTTCCCTATTGCATTCATCAGTTTCTTCGAGGAAGTGAAAAAGGCTTTAAGAAAAACATCTTCACCATCTACTTGGTAACATTCCAGAATAAGTTTTGTTATCTTAGTAGTGTAAAAATTCATCCTAGTCACTGCGGGAAAGCTGATTATCGCAAGTGATATGTTATGACATCACCATTACGGACTAGAAGTGTTCACGTAACCAAATTCACCAACATCAAAATGCATTTGGCAGTGTTTATAGGCATGCTGATCATCCTACCAATTTTTGTCCCAGTACTGTGAATACAAGAGAATGATACATCATGCAGTCCTTCAGATAAGGGACATAATATTTTGTTTGACTTTTATTGTAATTTCCTTGGTCAACCACCACCCTTCAGTCATGTAACATAACTAATTTTCCATTGCAAATAATGTAAAATAAAAGTGAAAGAAATATATTTGTTCAATGGTATCATTAACATATTTTTCAGTTGCATTGAAAATCATATCTGTGAATCAAAATCAATGTACTTCAAGGGAAACAAAACTTTTGACGTAAGCTAATGTTGATAATTACTATCATGATTTAAGTTAAATGTGAGAAAGCATAATCAAAGTATTACAAATTAATATGTTTGATATCATATGGGATATGTTGTCATAGGAGGGGGGGGGGAGGGGCAGGAGGTTGGCTCAGGAAGGTCTGATCTCACCACAATACCGCAAACTTAAGGTTGGAAGCCTTATGTCACAGATATGTTGATATCTACTGCTCCATTTCCAAGTGACCATCATGACCGCTTAACAGTTTAGGAGCATACCGGTCTTGATGGATTCTAGCAACAAGTTTTTCACAAGAAAAAAGGAACCTGGATGGGGAGGCTAATAAGATGAAACTTTGAATAAGATAATTCTCAAGGTCATGATGAGAAACCTACTGCAATAATTCTGTGTGGTCACTTAATCAATCATGTAGCCCATTGAGTCTCTGATGTTATTGTAAACTACAAACAGCTTAAGTTCTAACAAGAATGAAGATGCATTGGTCATTGTTGAAAAGTCATTCTCATCTTTATGAGTCATTTAACATCAGCCATACAGTGTTAAAAGAACATGCAAGTATGACAATTCCTACTTGTAGCATGTTGTTGGTCAATACTGATGCCATGTACCATCTTAAGGATCATGATATTGTTTAGTTTTGTGTAAATATTGAATGTAAATTTCTTGCAAATGAAGGAACTATTGTGATTAATTCATAGTTTGTTTATTATTAGAAAAGACGGCCTTTTTTTGTGTTCATTTTGTAAATATATTCACATAATAGTTGATGAATTGTGTGTTTTCTGTTTCTTTTCATGTGATGCATTTTATGACAGATTTATCACTTTGCTTGAAGGAGACATCCCAAGATTGATTTAATCCGATTAAATAAAATCTAATGAATGACTGGAATCCCTGAATTAGTCTGCTTCTTGATACAGCAAATCCTATTCTTGTGATATAACCTGGAATGCAGAGCCGGTAAATTCAAACACAGCACCAAATTAGTGATCAGCAAAGTATACAAAAATGGCAGATTAAAGGCATTGAAGACTCGCCCCAAACCACTTGTGGCCATCGGAAAAAGTTAACTTTCCGTTGCTTGCAAGTGACGTTTTGTTCGTGACGCTACAAAATGCAGACAGTAATGAAACGTGATACCTTGTTATCTTTAGCTGGACCTGAGATGTCCATTGCTGTATCGTTTGTACACTGCTGTGGGTTTTGACCACAGCTGTATATACAGACTGTACACTAGTGTCTAATTACCCAAGGTAGCAACTGTGTGTGTATTTTCTGGGATCGATGGTGGTGTCTAACACTTCTGTTACACCTCATTCCAAACTAGGTCAGATTACCGGCATTAGACGTTTCTTTTTGCGCGAGTCTTCACACCCTTTAACAGCTGAGAGATATTCTGCATTACCCACATACAGTATATGTAAAGACAAATATTGATTAGCTATTCTCAAGTATTTTTCCTCAATGAAGCATCTGGGAATGTTTTTTGGAGTGGTAGAACCTCCAGAAAAATTGTTTTGGGCACTAGCAATTATATATGCATGTTGAGGGGCGATAATGATTTATCCGACCATCTGGACTTAACATGTTAAAATTTCCAACAAAAGCTTCTGCAAAAGAAACTTTCTTAACTATTTTTCCAGATTTCCATAAGTGTAGAAATCATACAATTGTGAAAGTCGAAATGTTCCAGGGATTGAGACTAAACGAACATGGCAAAGCCACTTTATTTTTTTTTACTGACCAACAGGAAGCCATTGGCAGGCCCCAAAGTTTCCTCTTTCAAATTTAAACAAAGGTGAAAATTGTACTTTTCTGAAATATCTAGGGGGCAATATTACTTGTAAAGAAACAAGACGATTTGTCCACAAAATTAGCATCATGCGAGCACTGTAAAGTTATATAAATTCAGCTGTATTTTGCATTTGGTCTAAACCTTCTGGCAAGTTTAATATCAAAGACAGGAAAAAAAAACTCAGGATAACATTAGAAATGATGAAACTTACAATATCAACGATAGCTAATAACTCCATTCTATTCAAACAATTGATACCCCTGATGCAGTTTGTAACATTTTTTTTTACTCAACATGAAACTTGAACTAGTCAAATAACTTTCTTACAAAATGTTATTGTAAAGTATGAAAATCCATCAAAATCAAAATATCTTTACACCATGAAGGATTCAAACAGATAGTTGCTGGAAGGGTTGAACTATGACATCATAGTAATAGGATTATAAATCTAAGCACTTTCAACAGAATATTCACAATTGTTGTCTTCATATTGTTACATCTAGACAATATGATTTGAAATTCTACACGATGCCAATGCAAAAACAAACTCATCGTTTACAGCATTTGTGTCTTAAGCATGTATATACATTAATACCAATGACAGAATGTAGGAAGGATCTCATTGGATGAATCAAAAAATATAATACACTGATAAAATACCACATATTACAAACTTTTTGAATTTCAAGAACGTATTCACTGCCTCTGACTTGAAATATAAACATATATAACTAGCAAATGGGAGGCAATGGAAGTTTTGCAAAAAGAAACCATCTTTCACATTCATTGCAAAATATATCTGAATGAATTCCACGCCAATGAGTGACAACCTCAAAAACTTCTTTCTAAAAGAGGCAAATATATCACTATAACAAAAGGTATCCAAAAAACTTCACAAATCTGACAACTTTACGTAAAACCATAAATTTCAACTGTCACTCTTCAATAATCCACCTGCACAAGCAATCCATTCTTGCAAGTGGCTTTTGGCTTTGAGGATTCATCAAATCTTGACCAACAGCACAATAGGCATAGTTGTTGAAAATCTTCATTGCCTGTCTCAACTACAGTATTCTTCAATCTCAACTACAGTATTCTTCAAAGTATACCGTGGAGTCCATCTGCATCAGTTTAAATCTTCCAGTCCTTCCTGTCTAAGCTCATGATTGGTTCTTTCATTCTGTCATCTTCGTAAACACTCCTCTTCTCTGCAAAAGTCTCATCTAACCCTGTCTTCTCCTGCGGCTCCTCTTCAAACAGCTTCTTTCGTTCGTCCTCATCCCAGTACGATTTACTGTCACATCTTCTACCAGTTATTGGGTCCCTTACATTTCCAACACTGTAAATGATTTTCTCTATTTTATGTGTGATGAAAGCTGTCCGTTTAGCTTCTAACTCTTTCACAAGGACAATATCTCCGACTTTGGTCACTTTCTTAGGATCAAATGCGAACACCTTTGATTTATTTGGGAAATACTGTCAAAGAAAATAAGAATACGAACATTGCGATCAAATGTAAAAATGAAACATGAAAGATATTTATTATTCATAGCATAATTTGTCCATTATACTGCAAATTTGAATTTACTTTAAAATAAAAACTAAGGAAATTGACAACAAACATCCACATACTGTTTAATGAATCTCCCTGTAACAGCACATTTATACTGCCATCTACAACAACAATAATC
This sequence comes from Apostichopus parvimensis, assembly GCA_000934455.1. Taxonomy (NCBI): domain Eukaryota; kingdom Metazoa; phylum Echinodermata; class Holothuroidea; order Aspidochirotida; family Stichopodidae; genus Apostichopus; species Apostichopus parvimensis. Next base: position 147,232 of record KN883327.1, on the reverse strand, counting down.
AAGTTGTAATCATAAAATGTTACAAAGGATTCCAGGGATTAGTGGTCTGAAATAAATGTTACTGGTGTGCTACCTATGAAACTTGGGCTTAAATTAGCGTAATCTGGGTGCAGTATTAGATAAATTACAGTATCAATTAATCTAAAACAGCCTGATAAGGACAATTTTCCTCTTATAAATTTGTGAAATGTAGTACTAGTAGGCCTGATACTGCACTCTGTAACTGGTATTGCAGTATTCATCAGCACACGCAACGGATATGTCGATACAACAATGAGTTAAGATTTGGCTCTTCAGATGAAGTTTAATGCAATGTTGAAACCCATACCAATCCTAACAAAAACAATTAACAAATACTACTATTTAGGCCTAAGGTGGTGTATCACTATCATTAAAACTCACTTGCATGACATACTCATCCAGCACTAGTCGTGTAATTTGAACCTTTGCTGCATCACGTAATTTGGATTGAACAACCTGGCCAAGGAGGATTCGAGACGAATGACTTGCCATATTACTCTCGCGCTGATCCAGCCAAACGTTCGCTTTTCAAAACCAATTGAAAGAGATCGCAAGCCAGCGGTTTGGGTTGCAACTTCTGCCAGTAAAACTCAACAACAGTGATAGGCCCCAGTGCTTGGTGTTGGAGGATACTGCAGCAAATTGTATTTGACTGCAGTTACGCAATATGTGCCGACAAATAAAACAGTGCTTGAAATCAAGACATATTTATGAACTTGAAACCTGTTAGCAGAATATATTATATTTATCCCTACATAATATTTAAACTATTTTTTAAGGCCTTTTCTACCATTAAATTATTTTTAATATTCAGTATATCAATCAAAAGGGTGTTAAACGAGTATTTCATCTTCCGTTCTTAAATGCACCTCGCACCTTGAATAACTGTATACGCACATGTGTAATTTGCAGACACTACTACTAGTTGGCCATTAACAATAACATTTCCCTTCAACATGGAACGTGAAAAAGTCGAAACCGTGGTGGTTGATGCCGTTGCTTTCTTTAAAAATGTTCAACTACAGGTATATTCACATATTGATTCCAACCAATGTACGTATAAGGCTCTAGCATAGGTTACACTAGTTGATACTTAGAACTAAGTTATAAATATAGCCTATCTGAAAAAGTCGTAGAACTAGGCCCAACGTTAGTCCAGCGATGAATCACTAGCCTGCTCAGTCACACTTATTTAGAAGGTGGGGCCTATTGACCCGGCCGCCGGGTGAATAGCGAGCGGAGCTTATCGGCCCGGCCGCCGGGTGAATAGCGAACAGTGTGGCTTATCGACCCGGCGGCCGGATAAATAGCGAACAGTGTGGCTTATCGGCCCGGCGGCCGGGTGAATAGCGAGCGGAGCTTATTGGCCCGGCCGCCGGGTGAATAGCGAGCGG
>KN883327.1:128692-145582 GCA_000934455.1 Apostichopus parvimensis | reverse complement strand
AGTTGAGGGCTGATTATTATTTATTTAGGTTATGCTGTGTGACTAAAATTAATGAATTTAGGCTAGTGAAGGACCCGGACATGCCTGTTGTCAAAAGTAAAAGGGCGTTGTAGCATATGGACGGCAATCCTGTGGGAGGGGGGAGGGGGGTCCGCCATTATTTGAAAAGTGCTGACTGCTGACTGAACTTGAGAAAAAAGGGATCATTGGGCCCCGATAATTTCAATTTGACCCTGCAATTTAGTCCGAATGTTTATGTGGGCCTGAGGAGGGGGGTGGGAGGGGGCTTGGGGGGGGCTTTGTTTGGAGCACATGCTACTCCAACTGAAGTTATCATTGATTAACAAGGCAGGGTTGAGACTACCAACTGTTTTGAGGGTCGATCTCCATAGGCCTATTCCTCGGAACAGTTGAAAAGGACTGTGAAGAATTTGAAGAAGAGGAGAACGAACGAACAACTTGGAAATTAGGAACAAGAATGCGACGATGCGTAGTGATTCCTTGCCTTATATATGTCGATTTATAACCAAAGAATACTGCCGTCCTTGTGACGTCAAGGGGGACGATTTCGAGGCGCCCATTGATCGACTCTATGCCTACACACTAATTGATGCAATCCTTGGATGGAGAAAGATGGGAGATAGCATTCACAAGCTAATTACGTTTATGAATGTTTTCTTTCCTATCTTGGAAACAATTTCGTACGTTTTTCTTTAGATCCCGTTCCCAATTGATTTGTTCTCATAAGAAAATGCTTTGCTTTGAATTGCCGGTATTTCGCCGGCTCTCGCGGATCCCCCTCTGACGTCACAAGGCATGTTGCGCAATAACAGTTGCGTCTCATTACCACACACGCATTGGCTGGAATTCGAGTTCACAACACCTTGGTGTAGGCATATTATTCCTACGATATGCCTTCTTGAATGAGGTTATATTTACATGAACTTTGGCCTTTAACATTTACAGAGACGGCGGAGACGAGGGATCGATCCAATTGGCTCGACCTCGACCATTTGTTTTGCTTGCGTTTCCATGGTACCATCTACAGCCGGGTGAATAGCGAGCGGGGCTTAGAGGCCCGGCGGCCGGGTCAATAGCCACTACCTATTTAGAATGCTATGTCTGTGAAATCAGTATGCGAAGGAAGTATGTGCAATATAGTCAAAGAGCGATATTATTGTTTGCAAATGCGGATCAAGTCCTTTAGTGGTCGACACGTCATTGTTTGTCCATAGCCTTACTATGGATAACCAATTAAATTATGGGCCTAGGCCTAGTCAACAAGTACATCGATCATATTAGAGTTTAGACAAGTGGGTCAACTCTGTAAATATCTTGATAAGTCTGCAACTGTAAAACTAATTCATGCTGTAATTTCAAGTAGGCTTGATTCCACAAACTCATTACTACTACTAGCTGGCACATCTTCTATGCAATTGTCTTGACTGCAAATGAATCAGAACACAGCTGCTTGAATTGTTCACAGAGTGAAAAAATATACTGCCATAACCCTGATACTGCAAGAGCTGCATTAGTTACCTATAAATCTATGCATTTTAAGGGATCGAAGCTTTCAACATGCTGCCCCGTTTGTGGAACTCACTTCCAATAGATCTTACTTCTACTAGCTGGCACATCTTCTACTTGGTTGTCTTGCCTGCAAACGAATCAGAACACAGCTGCTCGAATTTTTCACAGAGTGGAGAAATACGGTCATACTAATTAGCGTCAACAGGCCCATTTCACGACAACTCAAGACAACTCGATCAAGACAACAAGTTTAAAATACCATCAAATACAATGGTTATAATCAGAGTGTATCTGGAAACACATTAAAAACTGACTGAAACCATCATGCATACATATTTTTCACGGGAAAAAATGTTTTTTTCGTAAAAATAGTCAACTTTCTCCGTCCATAGAATTGAACCGCACCATTATGATATGGGTGGGTTAGGGAACTACCTTTGTGTAGAGTGTCGGTAAGGTGGGTTGACGTAGTAAGAGAGTGCCACCAAAGTAGTATGATGAATGAACTCCAAATCAATCAAATCATTGAATGTTTTAAAATAATGAATATTTGTTATTGTTTTTCCATTGAAAGTTACATATATGTTAACTGAAATATGTATGATATATATATGTTTATTAATTTTTGCAGTCTTGCTTACTATCATTTTGCCTGGTTTTATTATTCTCTCCGGTGTATTTTATTATGTAATGGTGCGGTCCAATGTCATTGCACAAGAGCAATAGCATCAGGTCGTCCAATTCTACGGACGGAGAAAGTTGACGATTTTTACGACAAAAACATTTTTTCCCGTGAAAATATGTATGCACGATGGTTTCAGTCAGTTTTAAACGTTTTTCCAGATACACTCTGATTACAACCATTGTATTTGATGGTATTTTAATCTTGTTGTCTTGAGTTGTCGTGAAATGTGCCTGTTGACGCTAATTAGTACGACCCGAGAAATATACTGCCATTACCCTGATACTGAAAGAGCTGCATTAGTCACCTACCAATCTACGCATTTTAAGGGATCGAAGCTTTCAACATGCTGCCCCCGTTTGTGGAACTCACTTCCAATAGATCTTAGGTCTCTGGACACACTTGATCAATTTAAACATTGTCTTTAAACTCATCTTTTTTCACACTGTTATTTTTTCTTTTCTTTCTTTCCTGTTTTCACCTATAAAGTGCATTGAGTAAATTTTGTTGGATTCTGCACTTTATAACACTAATCATTTTGTTGATCTTAAAATGCAGAAACTTTTGTGAAGCAATCATCTTCAGCCACCAGAAAATCCTATTAATTATAGTTTATTTTATGCTCAGTTCTGTATTATTTGTTTATAGAACTTTGCCAAGAATGTTTTTACAGTGCATTCTGTTGTGAATGAAATCAGAGATGTTAAGACAAGGGAAAGATTGGCAGTGTTACCCTATGATCTGCGCTTTAGAGAACCTTCCACACAGAGCATCCAATTTGGTGAGTATGGTACTTAAATTAGTCATAATTGTCCTAGAAATTCTGGATCAAAGCTTGATGGCCTCATATGTGCAAAACTAAATCGCAACTATATCCTACACATCAAATGGCAATCAAATGAACCAAGTTCTCTTAAATAAATTTTCAAAATGTAGTAGACCAATTTGTAAAATGGCCAAGACTTAGATTGCTCCTGGTTAGAAAAAGTCATCTTAATCTAGAAAGTCAGCATGGGATGGACACTTTGTATTACTAGATCTGTGCTGTATTCAAACATATTTCTACAGCAGAAAATTGGCTCATTTGGTTGCCTTTTAATGTGTAGGATATTCTCTCAGAAATTCTACTTCATATTCTCCATTACTGATAAACTTTTGATGGATCTTCTTACTTTGGGGGTATTTTTGTTGGTGTACTTCACTGTGGATGTTAAAAGATGACTTGAAGAAACCAAGCTATCAATATTTCTGAAATTATGTTACTTTATAATCATATTATTTGGTAGTTGCAGTGTAGTTAAAGTTCATCCATATTATCTCAAATCCAATATGCTTCAAATTGCTACAAACATCTTTACAATATTTTGGCTGATTTAAGAGTATCATTTGACTTTCTGTGTTATTTATTGATACCCCTTTGTTTTCAACCTTTTTGCTTGGTGACCCCTATTTTCACCATCATTGACTTGATAACCCTCCAGTGGCTGATTTGGTGGCCTGGGAAAAGAGGGAGGATCTATCCCCTCCCCTTTGGGAAAATGTTTTATTTGAATTTGTATAATTTGCAACTTTTGATTCATGTATGTTTTCCACTTTTTTTCCCCCACAAGTATTGACAATTTGTTTCTACCCGTTTGAATCCTTGGCAATCGACTACTAAGATGTTCCAAACCACTCTGTGAAGTGTCATAGTCTTTAAATATACAATTACACATTGATAGACAAGTTGAAGGGAAAATACAAGATACAGACTTATGATGATTCAACATGTGATAACAATCTCCATTAAATTTGGACATTTGCATAATTGGAAGCTGTTGAACTGTTTTATTGTACCATTAGTTTCTGACTTTGCAAGAAAAACTGGAGACTATGGGAGTTTGTCACCGGTTGACATTCAAGTAATGGCTTTGGCTCATCAAATGACAAAAGAACGGATAGGAACAGACCACCTGAAAAGACTGCCAGAGAACAAAGTGAGTTTTCAGAAATATTAAATTTTTAAATTAAGATAAAGTAAAAGTCGGCTTAGATGATATCGTTTAAAAATTATAAAACGTTTGCACAGTTACGAGTTTTGTAAAAATGCTACAAAATTCTTGCAATAATTTCCATTTCTTATAGGTGACCTTTACAAGTAACAGAAGACCACTGGAGAAGACCACAGATATTGTTGGCTTTTACTTACCACATCAGGTAACCTTTACATCTTTTTTATAAACTTTCTGGGATGTTTCTCATGCCTTGTTAGTCCTACACTTTGGTTTTGTGAACATTTGAAACAGTTTTCTAAGTCTGATTTTTGGCAGTTTCAATAGGTACCTCAACCAAAGAGATCGCTCTGCTTCATAAGTAGAAGGATAATCCTAAAACAGGATTTGTTTCCATCAAAGATTCGATTTTACCTTTATTTCTATCGCTAGCTGAAAATGGCATTCTGAAAGCATACTTTTCCTCAAAGTTAGGTAAAATGAATGATTGTCTTTGGCAAGAACAGGGCTGGTATTTCTCATTGGACAACTACAAGAAAGATTAAAAGTTGTCAGATTTTTAAAAGAATCATACAAGAATCACCTAAATCTCATTGCATCTAGTATTCTGGTGTTTGTTTTGCACTCCTGCAGCTCTTGTGCCATTTTATATTCTCTTGTTCTCTTCCTTGATGTCAATTAGAATGATTCACCTGATCAGGTAACAGAAGAATCCTCAAGTAATGGAGATGTTCCTTTAAACTTGGCAGAAGTCAACCTTGATGAAGACAAACAGACGACTCAGGCAGATATAAACGAAAAAGAAAACTTAGAAAATAGCAAAAATGTGGGTTTAACTTCCAACCAAACAGTTGAAGAACAGACAGTGACTGTAAAGCAGGACTCAGAGAAAAAAGACATAGAAGAGAGGCTCGAAGATGGAAAATGTAAACTAAATCAAGAAGAAGCAGTAGAGAGCGAGAGGAAAGTTGAATCAGCGAAGGAATCAAATAAATCAGTGACAGAGGAAGAAAACAGGACTCCATCTGAAGAGCATGAAGAGGAGGTGCCGTCAAGTGAAGAGGAAGCAGCAGGGAGCGGTGACTCGGATGGAGAGGCGGTGGAGGATAAAGAAGAGGAAGGTGATGAGGTGGGATGGATAACACCTCAGAATATCCAGAAGGCTAAGGCTGATATGAGGAAGGAAATATATGATTCCTTGCAAGATGTGAATGTAGCCTGTCTGACCACAGATTTTGCAATGCAGGTAGATAAAGATCCACCTTCAATTGAACTACACTGAACCACACTGAAGGATTTTTCACAGATGTAATTCACTTTTCAGGGTTTTGAGTTAATGAGACGGGATGTCTTTTCTCCAGTATATATTTTGTTTACTGCATATACCATTGTTCATATTAATAAAAGTGTACACCTTATGGTAGGTAGTGTAAGGCACTGTATGTGAGGCCCACTTTTGTCAACATCTGCACCAATTGATTTATAAGTCAATTCAGTGTATTGAAGAACTATTTTTGAATACCCATTCAAAATTTATTTTCAGGGAGGACTTGGGGAATTTTTTCAGATTACACTATCAGCGCTTAAGGACTAATGACAATGTTGTCTCAGTACTGGCATTTGTTTGTACATTATTATGTCCTGTTTGTTGGATATTAAGTTTAGTCTGAGGTAGCTGCAAATATGTTTTCTGTTTTGTTCATTAATTTTCAGAATTGCCTGATTCAAATCGGCATTCCGGTCCTCTCCGTGGATGGTATGGTCATCAAGAAGGCGAAGAGTTTCGTACTCAGGTGTTATGCCTGTTTCAAGTAAGTTCTCTCGAGTCTTCAGTTAGGTGTAAACAGACCAATGTTATCATCATCAACTTTGCTTTATATGTTGTCATAATAACAGGTGATGTATCCTGAGTCTGGGTGTGACAGGTATGTATTGTCTGGGGTCAAGGGGTTGTGACAGGTAGTGGTGTTTGCTGGGTGCAATCGGTGGTACATATTGAGTGTGGCTTGATAGTTGGTTGGGTGTCATGTGTGCTGGGTTTTACAGGTAGTGTTTGCACTGCTGGGAAGGGCAGTGTGTGCCTCTTATGTCCTTTAATGGTAACCTGAGATTGAAACGGTAACCTGAGATGAATCCGTTTTCATGCATAAGACCTTTTTTTATTGTTATTCCAGAGTGACAAGCGAAACAAACAGGACATTTTGTCCTAAATGTGGTAACCAGACACTCAGTAAGGCAAGCGTCACAGTGGACAAGGAGGGGAATACCCACTACCATATGACGAGGAGAAGGGGTTACAAGGTTGGAGAACTGAGGGTGAGTAGAAAACCATGAATATTCATATTCAGTGTTACCATAGTTACCTGAAGAATGGAGGACGAGTTGTCGTAGCCTGTGGGAAGAGATATAAGTTAGGGGTTTCTTCTACAATTTCTGGGAAAAATTGTAAGATCAGAAAGGCTGAAAGGCTGTTACTATTGACAATTTTGTGTTTCTATGCTCAAATTGGGAGTAGTTAGATGGCTAAATCACCAGTGTTTGCTCTGTATTAACTTTGTCGAAAACTACCAAGCCTCTGGATAATTTTTACAATTATGCAAAACCTGACATATTATAACCCTAGTCGTCTCAGCACCATTGGTACTCTTTTTTTCATGATAGTACTCTACAAGCTTTCAAATTTTGAAGTTTCTCCCCAAAAAGGTCCTCACATCTCTTAGCTATCAATATGAAGGTTAGGTTGCAGACCAAAGAAACCTTGTTTGACTAAGAAATTCAGTCCCATTTTTCATTGCAATAGTTGACACTAACATTCTGTGTTGAATGTTTCCAGGTTGTACAGTCACATAGAGTATTAAGACATAGTTCTTATATTTGTCTGGTGAGCTCTTAATATTTACATGGAGTGTTTTTGTTTTTATAACTGATATGTTTTCCTCTGGTCCATCCTGGTGATTCTAGTACCTGAAAAATAGAAATAATGATTTTTTTCCTTATCATCAACAGCAAAGCATACCAATGCCAAAGAGTGGTAAGCACGTACAGAATCCTGTGGTGTGTGAAGACCAACCCCGCCCTCAAAATCGTGTCTCCCGCAAGGCCATGATGAGAAATAATGTTTTCGATCCCGACTACGTAGCCCAGAACTCACCATTTGTAAAACGAGACGTGACAAGCCGATCAGCATTGTTGGGAGTCGGGAGAAAGCAACAAACTAGGAGAGGAAGGAGAAAGTGAATAATTCAAATGATAGATAACAAAGTATAATGGTGTAAAGGGTGTAGAGTTGACTCAAGAGCATCCACCCCAGCTTTTAAAGCGCTCTCAGTATCCCAAAATGATGCTCTTGACCCTACTCTGCAAAGTGGGCTAGCTGAATGTTATTGGATGTGGTAATATTAGTATGTATGTATTTTAGATCCTCCTGCAAGCAGGAACTCGCGAGGAAGCCATCATTGGCTTATCAAAGCCGCAAGCTGACCGAAGTCAGTTTCTTACTTCATATTTAACGTCCATGATTATGAATTGTCAACAACTCTGTAACTGGACGACATACATTAATCTTGGAGTGACTCGAACTCGGGACATTATGATTGAATGGATGTCCGTCGCAAATGTTGAACATTACCCGAGAGGTTGATGTTAGTTCCTCGGTGTCTAAGGCAATGGCTTCCAATGTGCAAGGGAAATTCGCACTGACAGAAAGTTCACAAATTATTAAAATCATTTAATATAAGAGTAAGTTTTGTCTAAAAAATTGAGCTTGCAGCTCAAAAGCTGGTCAATCGGTGCTATGGCTGAGTGGAAAAGGCAATGGCATTTGAAGCCATGATGCTAAGCAATTGGGAATTTCAGAGTTTGATATCCGGCCAGGTCTTAGTAAGGTGGGTTTTTCATCCAAGAGCAAACTACAGTTTTCCCATCTGAAATGACTTTCTAAATTGAAAAGATTCCAAATTTGAGTTGAATTGGAAGCCACCCGACGTGTAAGTTGTAATCCATAAGCCCTTGCGGGTTTCTCCCACATTTGTGGTCGCTTTATCATCGTAAAAATAAGTGCTGATTATTATTGTTAACTCCTGGTAATAGATTTCTTGTTGTCTGATGGAATCATAAAGTAACATTTCAGAGAACAGGAAAGTGAGTAGAAAGTAGCAGGCACTTGCACCATGCTACACTGAACTCTTGTTAAAGAAAGCTGAGATTAGCTGGTGTTTATCCACTATCATAATGGGTAGGTGTCTAGTCGATTCCTTGTATGGTGACCTAAGGGATATTCATTACAAATGATGTGATGTAATGCAAGCAGTCTTCAAAAGACTCTTAGTAGAACATTACATGTTCCATAACTGGAATTGGTACAAAGAAAAATAGTTTTAGTGACAAGAATGTCTTAGTAGTAAATAACCTTGCCCAACTTAGAGATTCCTGAATATGAAATAACGAGCATGTTTGAAGTGCTGAGCTGAAGTGTCATGTTGATAAAGATTGACAGAGGAGATCATCGACTTAATGAATGTTTAATAGCTAAGTTTATCTCATAATCTTTGAATGTGTTGGATTAAGTAATTACAAATAGTAATATTCTGAAAAAAAACCTCGTTTTCTTTAAGTCTTCTTCATTTGCATTATACAGTGCCCAGGGTTTCCCAAGGTTAAGGGGCCTCCTTAAAAACTTCCAGGTGAGGCATTCCAATTTTCATAATGAGGTTGTGCTTGAAAACTCAATAAGGGTGGGAAGGAGGGAGGGAGGGAAACTGTTTGAAGCCTTAGGACGTGAGATGGTGTCAATCCTGCATTGCTCTTCTGCAGACAGACATTCACCATTTTCCTTTGAATTACCTACCCACACTTGCAGAGAGTTTGGTTGTATACTTCAGTGTTATTCACAAGGCTGTAAGGTCAATCATTTTCACAAAATTGATGACGTGAAATATCATTCTTATATAAAACTTTTGTTTAACAAATACATTTTTGAGAAAGACAGACACAAGATCAAAGAATTACTTTTGAATTTCTCATTTATTTCGATAGAATTTCTTCAAACACAGTTTGAGCAAAGATAATTTAATAACAAACGTATGCAAATTACAAATAATGTGCTCAAAACTGCTGTGTATGCAAGTAGTCTTTAGTTCAGTGGACGGAATATTGTGAACTAAAAAAATTCATTGGAAAATAAGCTTGAGATTAAAGCCCTAACAAACACTATGCATAATTCATATCATGTTTTGGGCATCAAAAGAGCTTTCTTGTGATGAATCGACACATTTTCTTATATTTACATACTGTTATATCACTAAAATATTCTTCACAGTATCTTCAAATATTCTTCACTTTATAAAGCTTTGAGGAAAACAACTTTTGTAATGTCTTCAATCTTCTTTTTTAAATTAACCTTAACTTAGGATACTCTGCTTTACAAAATTGGTGATGTTTTCAAACATGTTACAAAGCAAACTTGTCAAATTGGTTAGTGAACTAATAATTTTCAAGTGCTATATACATATCTATAAATCTTAACAAAAAAATGGCAGATACTTGTAAATTTTGTAGCTGTAAGTCATCTTTCTGAGCAATAAAGAAATTGTGAATGATATCCAAAAATAACTCAGCAAAATCATTTAAAATAATATAATCACCATGAGCCTAAAAACGAAAGGAATAGATGTCTCTTGCAAGTCTGTGGAGTCTCATTCCATTTAAGAAAATTCTCTCTCATTTTGAGAATATCCTCGGATTTTATTTATCACACACATACTCTATGAGGAAGAAAAGAATATTTTAAGAAGGGGAATTTGCCAAAGTTTGTATTAGTAAACCATTGGTGATTGAATAAATTTAATGCAATGAAGTAAACCAATCTTTATGACAAAGTGAGACCCTTCAGAGAGGTTGCTCTTTAAACACATCATTATAAACAAAGAAAGAACACAGAGATGAGAAGCGGACGTTTGCACATTGTCAATCTCGCAACGAGTGTGTATTTAGAGACTGATCGGGATGATAAAGTTGTTTTTTTTCAAATACAATATTTTGAAGGAAGGACTATGCCATCAGTCCCCACTGATGTGTCTGTTCATTGGTTGATCGCATCTGTTGCCAGGTTTTGTGGTTTGTTTTGAAAGCCATCTAGGATAAAATGAAAGCAACAACGATGTTTACTTTGGAATTGATGCAAAATAATATGTAACAATGAATTGTTAATAGTTCTATTAAAAAAAAAAAAAACTTATAGAAAAGTTCTTACCCTCCAATGAGTCGTACAAAGTGGAAAATTTGAATAAAACGTTGCTATGAAAAGGGTTGAATGTCAGGCTGAAATCTTAGAAGTTAAATCTCAAAGCGGTTTTCAGAATTATGACAATTCTGTCGTAACAATTAATATAGCTAGTATTCTTTGTCTCCCATTAACATGTCTAATTTACACCTTACATTTATGTTTGGGATGGTTCCACTGCTTTTTAAATCAAACATCCACACCTTTCACTGGATGACATTTCTTTCACAGCTCGGATGAACTTAACCCGCACAAAGTAGCTTGCTCTGGATATAAGTTTCGGGACTGAAGTTATTATTGGCTGTAGCTGAAAAGCTAATTATAGTACCACTATAAAAGCTAATAACCTCCATTGTCTTTGGCAAGAGAAAAATTACATAGCATACAAACACACCAAAACTATAATTTAGTGGATTTTTATTCTGTCACAGACCAATTAATAGCCAGCTTCTTAATTGAGTTTATCAGCTGGGAAAATGGAAAAACAGATAAGAAATTTTGGGGTAACCACTTTCTTGATATAAATCAAATAACAACAAATTTACCTCTGCTATTTCGACTTTTCTCTCCCAACTTTTGACAGTTTTCTGTAGTTCATCTAAGTCTGCCTTTTCTTGGACATATTCCACGACCTCGGGAACCTTGAAATCTTCCAGTTGTTGTCGAAGTTTGCGATTAAGTTCCTCCGCTTTTGTCCTCTCCTAAGAATATCATTACAACAGTTTGAGGATTCAAATCACAATTTGGATACTTACGATTTTGACTGAAGGAATAATGTAGTTACTTTGGGTTGACACATAAACATACTTTCAAAGTCCTAAGATTGCATTAGGCAAAAACATAAGTTTGTGTGTTCAGTTCATTGAGCAAAGGAAAGGAAACGAAATGAATCCTGTTAGTTCTAGGAACAACTGATCATCAAATAAAGATAATTAAATAAGTTAACGACGTATTGGATTTTAACAGGATCAGAAAATGTGTAAAAGTAAGTTGGCCTGACATTTCGATCCTAGCAGGATCTTCAGAGGCCAAAAGGCTTTAGGATCAGAAAATAAAATACTACTGTTGTAAACTGCGACCTTTTGTACCATTATGCTTGAATGACCATCTTTGAACAACTATGGCACAAACTCGGGTAAACAGTGACTTTTAACTGCATAGAAGAAGTTGACAACTAGGTACAAAAGAAATCTTAATATATGCTGTATGGCATGGCTATAACAAACTTAACAGTTTTGGGGTTGATTCATCAACAGATGTCTGAAATGCTCTGCACAAAACAAAATTCAAAGTTACCTCCTCAACAGTTTCTGTTTCGATGTCAATTTTGCTCAACAGTTCATCCCTGGATGAGATTTCACTTCCCAATCTGTCAGATTCCATGGTCAAGGTGTGTAGCTTTTTCTGCAACAAAATTTTAAAAACAAAACCCAGTTAACATTTATTGCTTGAATAGGGTCTTTGCAAATCTAGTCTTTGATAGTACAAAACCAGTAGCACAAAAAAAAATACTGAAAAAACCAACGTCGTCATTTTGCAGTTTCAACGCACATCACTTGTGCACAGTGAAAGCTTACAACACATGTACTCCCTGTCACTTTTACCAAAGGTGCTGACTGTCCTCTTAATACAATCATGAAATATGTAAGTATATAAACAGAGAGTGACGTACACCCTCTACTATGAAGTCTAGTAAATCACTTCTGACCCAACTCCCACCCCTCACCAAAGAAATGATAAATAATCAAAAAAAGTCATGAAATATCTAGTATATAAACAGAAAGTGACTTACGTCTTTGACTACCAAGTCAGTAAAAGCACTCCTGACCCCCTCCACCACCCCTCCCAACCAAATCATAATTTTAACTTTGCCTGCATAAAAAAAATGTTCTATATGTTTGTGTGACTTGATCTGGCATAGACCAATGATAACTGATAACAAAGCTGGAATCATAAAACGGCTCATTATAGTCAAATGCTAAACTTCCTGTCTCACTTTCTGAAAGATCAAAACAGGCAACGTGTGTTTTCACACAAAGAGTCCGGTATTCCAATGATGTCTTGCCTCTCCACTTCCAGAGGTTAAAGATGGAATAATTATGGCAATGTTGTGTAAGCACTACATACACTCTGCAGACTAGAATCACAACATCTCAATCTGCTAGACCAGAGACTCAGTTCTTACCTTGTATGAATTGAGAACCTGTAAGGTATTCCCCGACATTAGTTTCAGTCTTAATAGATCCTGATTTCTCTCGTCAATCTTCTCCAGATATTGACTGTTTTCTATCTTGAGCTGCTGGAAGTCCACTTCATGTAACACTTCACCCATTTCTTCTTTCTGAAAAAATATATTCAATTTGCAAAATAAAAATCAACCAGACATAATTTTCCTTCTATTATTTGATGCATTCTTTCACCACTGACAATTAAGAAGTAGAATTATAAGCTTGCTCTAAAACACTTGAACAATCACAACCCTATTTGAACAAAGACATTGTGGGATGTTTAAGTGCTACAAAAAAATATTTGACCATTGCTTCTATCTATTTCAGTGTGGCCCTAAAAGTTGCAAAGTGCTGTTTCTATAACAACATTGAAAGTTAATCTAGAACAGTCAGCCTGTCCAAGAAAAAGAAAAACTTTGACTACTTTTCAAATTCTGGCAATCTTTGAGCAGAAACATTTTCTCTTGAAACACATCATGCGTATGTTTTGCATTTAATGGAATTTGGGTATATTTTCACATTAAACCTAGATACACTCTTTAATTCTTGTAACTGGCTTCCATAGGACTATGCTGCAAATATTCTAGGAACATTAGATTTCAGCTACATTTATCAGCATGAAAAGGGACATGCAATAACCTACCACTGGATATATGCAAACAGAATAAACAATATGGAATTTTCATACTTACACTACTATTCTGTGCTATACTATGCTATGTGTGCTACACTATGCTATGCTAAACCAGTTGGCAAATTTTTAGCTGATGGACGGTAATTCGTGACCAAATATTAAAAAAACTGAGAATATTTTCATCCTGCCATTACCTGTTTAAGCTGTAAGTTTAATTTTTTCTTCTGCACCTTCAGAGTCGAATTTTTCAGTCGTAGTTTTTCTATTAAGGCATCTCTAGCCCTGATTCTATCCTCAAAGTATCTGATGACTTTCTCAGCTACGACTCTTCCCGTTCTTGAAGCGTGGGCGACCTTCAGCACATCTCGATCAAATTCGTACGAGGATTTCTTCAGTTCTGCAAAGCGTGCGTCAGCTTCCTCCATCACCGCCTGGAAATAAAAGAAAAAAGCAAACACAACTGGTGGGTCTTGTACAAAGACTTTAAAAATGAAGTTCATAATGCACCTCAGCTCTTCCTCATTCCTCACCTTGTTGTTGTCAATCACTTTTTCGGATTCTTCTTTCAACTGTTCAATTTCCTCCCTCAGTTCTTCGATCTCTCTTTGAGCAATGTCACATTTCTGTTCGGCAGTTAATCGCAGATGGCGATCACCTCCTCCTCCTTTTGACTTTGACCTTTTTCTCATAGAGCGGGATGTGTCTGGAGTAGATTGGCTTGGTAAAGGAGTCGATATGACTGCTGCAGTCCCTGTCATACTCGGTTCCACCCTTTTCAAGTATTTTTCAAACATTCCTGTCTCGTTATTCAAAACATCGTTGCCATGTCTGATTGAACAAAATTTGATGAAAGAGTTTCCCAATAAAACCATAAGTCATGCTTTAGTTTAGCATTACGGCAGATGTGACTAAATATGACAGACATTGAGTGAACATGTATAACCATGTTAATTTAGTTAGAAGAGAAGATACCAATTGAAAATGATTTACAGCTACCTTAGACCATTATGAAAGTTTAATGACTTGGACCACATTAATTTGCCTATGTAATTAAGTTTATAATGGGACCATGAAACACATGTCCAATTAGCCTAGAAGCATACCTTTAATGTACCAAACACTTAAAGCAGAAATGGGATATCTGTATTGCATTAAATATTGACATGCTAATTGGGTTTAAAGGATTTGAAACATTTTCAAATTATTCTCAAGTAACAAGGGTCAAATTAGATGATTCATTGATTACATTAAGGAGAATAAAAATAACAAGACTATTGCCTAAAACATTCACAGGAGTATACAAAGGCATATGCCAATACAATAGGCCTAAAATAGGCCTCTGCTAACTTTTAAAATAAACAATATCAAAAAGAAGCTAGGCCTTCTTCACTTACAATAACTCCTCCAGCTGTCGCTGGATTTCTTCATCAGAAAGATCATTGAGGGGATCATCTTGAGGTTCATGGGACGTTGCAACACTCTCATTGTCAGCCATCCTGTTAGTCACAAACTATCCTCGGGTCCAGGTCAAACTCAAGGCCTTAGAATGTTAATGGTAGACTTGTAAGACACAAGTGCAGTAGTCAATATTCAGTAGAAAGTAAGACTTCTGCAGGCTTGAGGTTTTACCTCAATTAGTGAAGGAGGATATTCAATTATTCCATGCAATGTTCTTATCATTTGGGCTGATACTAAGTTGTATTGTAATGTTACTGTATTTGCGTCTGCTTTGCTAACGAAGAACTTCAGACCCAGTACTAGTTTTGGGGTGTTTCACAGTATCGTAGCCTAACCACACAGGCAGCTACGAAACACGTCTGAAGAATAAAGTAAATCAGTGGCATACGAATGATCAAACAAGATATTCTTTGGACCGTGCGTTATGATCAGTACAGGTCGATGGCCGAGACGAACCCGACATAAAGCACGTCCAAACACAAATAAGTAAGCCTTCCACAGTATGGCTTGGTTTCGCATGGACCAACATACAACAAACGATTGCACAGGTCTATATTCCGCATAAATAGCTCAGTTCTCAAATAGCTAGGCTCCGATCCCTAGTGTGTAGTACACTTAACAGCAGATACGCTAAATGTCTCGTATATAACACCATGCAAGTACTGCGGTACTTGTTGCCATGAGAACAAAGGCATAGTCTCGTATGTTCATAAAACCACCGCAGTGTGTCTGTATTATGGCCATACGGAAGCGCATTGTTACCAAATTTCTGTCGAAATTAAGAAGTTGTGATTTCGGAAATACTTTGATATAGTCGAAAAAGTTTCTTTGTAATGTTAATATTAATCTTTACTTGTGGTTTTATCCAAGAATTCGGAAAGAAAGTTCCGTTGTTCGTTTAAGTCTTTTCTGAGTGGCAACAGCAAACTTCCGTAAGGTTGTACATTCCATTCACATTGCAAATGTTGTTATGAACCGGGGGTAGGTAATTTATACACCAAACCTGACATGTACTTCTGCAACATAACCCAAAATGTACAATCAATGATTGCCACTGGCATCTTCTGACCGAGATGTAATGGGGAGGGGGATGGGGTGGACGGGAGTTGAGGGGAGGTTGAAATGGAAGGAAATATCCCCATGTCGATCCATGCCTCATGTCCATGTCCATGCATCCATGTCCTTATAGCATTTTCGTTTGTTCCCCGTAATCTCTCCGCCCTCCCTCCCCCTCCCTTCCTTCTATAGGTGAATGTTCACAGCATGGGCCAAAATCAGAGGCGTATAGCTTTCATCAGTTCAGGCGGTACATTTAACCGGGCCCATGTGGTAAAGGGCCCCCGAGGATTGGTTCAACGTTGAATCCAACGGTTCACAATTAACTGCCGGTCATATTAAAAATTGAATGAATGCCAACATGCCTATACCATGATAAGTCTGTTTTATTTCGTTGATAATTGCTTTTACCAGTTGAAAAACAATCATAATTGCCCACTGCTTTCACTCAACTTAATATTTTGAGTCATGTACAGTGATCAACATTGCATCTGGCCTGTTTCATCGCATGCAGTTATACACTTTTCACGTACATCATGAACCCGGTTTGAAATATATATATTGACTGAATTGATCGAAACCGGGTGTTATACAAATTACAAAGTTAAACTAGATACACTTTTGTAACTAGCGATGTACTCCACAGACTAGTGCTTAATCCTTTAGCTGAATCTTCGTGTTAGCAAACAGTGTATGAGGCAAAAGAATATATTTTAAAAAATCGTTTCATATACCTCATAACTTTAACGTCAAGTTTTCAATTTCTGTTTTCGAATTATCCAGACAACAACAAACTCCTAAATGCTCCTCGACGTGCAACCAAATACACCCGCAACTTCTACAGACTATTGCTATAGGCTAGTGCTATAGTTAACCTACATTTAGTGGAGGAGGCTATTCAGTTACTTCATAACATGTTCATATCATTTCAGCTGATCCTGTATTCAAACGTTACTGTGTGTATGTCTGCTGTGCTAACGAATAAAATTAGTCAATTTTTCACTTTCTGATCTCGAAATACCCAGACAACA
>KN883327.1:87406-106234 GCA_000934455.1 Apostichopus parvimensis | reverse complement strand
TATCTGAGCCATGTATTCAAAATTTGAGTGTTCGAGAAAAATTGCTTACCTATTCCACAAACTTAGATATGTATACTACAACATTAGCCTGATTGCAGGTTGAAAACTGACACTTCTTATTTTAAGGCCATGTCCCCTCCATCATGGAATTGCCCATATAGTAAACTGAATGTACATAAATTATGCAACTCTGAAGCAGGAGATCATATTTGATGAACAAACACTAACTTGGAGTTATGCATTTTGTCTGTTTTTGAACAGAATTAATGCAGGGAAACTGGGAAAGTGATTGTAAACCGATAAAGCTTCCAACAACCTGTACGTTACTTCTTCAAAATGTGCAGAACAACTACGACTGGTAAGTTATGTATCACTGACAAGAAACATAAAGATCAAGTGGGATTTAGGGAAGGATGTCCTCGATCGCATTTTTTAAGAAATACTTGACTGTAGTACAGTAAGTACTGTACATATATAGGCCACATTCTTGCTAACTTGCATTAAAAAAAAAAAGGTTTTGAAGAACATCCAAATTATGTTGAGTTTGATTATTGCATTTTGCAGTACTTACTTACTCACCAACCAGATTAAACTCTAACAAAATGAATCAAATTCTGGGCTCAAGAATGATTACCAAGGCACCCTACAGTATGGCCTTATTGTGCATGAGCCATGAACAGTACATTAATGTACAGTACCAAGTGTAAATCTCTGTTCCAATCTTACTTTGCAGTACTGACCTACTGGATTAAACTCTCACAAAATTGTTAGTATATACTATAAGAAATGAATCAAAGTCTTGGCTCATCATTATTACTTAGCCACCCTGTGTACAGTATACATTCTACACATGCCAAAGCTTCAAATATTAAGGCAGGCCTTATTGCGCATGTGACATGTACAGTATGCGCATGTACCGAGTGTACTTTAACACTATTCCAATCTTATTTTGCACAGTGACTGTTCATGTTAGGGTGCTGTACAATACCATGGTTTACTACACATACTGTACTGTTTATACTGTACATACAGAAGACTATACATTAACAGTACAATTTGTCCGGTTTATTTTGTATTTCATAGTCAGGCATAAATTAACTGTTCAACATGTATTATTGGTCATTAAGATATCACTTCAAATCTACTGGGATCATTTTATTTCAGTGTCAGTTCTGTCAATAGCTCCTGTTCTACGGATAAAGGATTCCTGTCAAAGTAGTTCTGTAAAATTACACAGCACTGGTTAGAAAAGCTTTGCTGAATTTCATAGACCTTAGTAATAGTACTTGCTCTGAGTAGTTCCACCAATTTCCAACAAGCAATCCAGACCTCAACGCAAACAGATATTTAAGGATTTTTTTTCTGGTTGACATTCGGACAACCAGATCTTACTAATCGGTTAGTCTGAACAGCAAATTTGGTTGGTCTGAAAAATTGTAGCAAGACAACAAATCCTGAGTGATACAGTATGTGCACCGTATGAGTGACATGTACTAAAGGTTTGATGAATAGAACATACTGTAGGCCTAAACACTAGTTTTGTTTTAATCTCAGTATTCCAAAGATATGGAAAGTCAAACCAAATTGGGGTTATTTAGTTACAATGCAATATGAATGTTATGTAAACAGTGAGTAATCTGCCTACAAACTCCACCATGGTCTCAAACAACCATTAAAAGTTTGATGTAGGAAAAGTAAAAAGCTCTGCTGATATATTTTACTTTCGCCTAATTTTGTTACTTAAATTTGTATAATTTTTCACAGTGAAAGTTCAGGACTGTCAGGATAGTGAATTTCCCATGAAATGGTCAACCCTGACATTGCACAGTAAGCATTACTCTTGAGCACTGAATGGAGATGAGGCCACTTGATATTAAAATCATGCTCTAATTTATAAATTAATCACATAGATATTAAAAGCATTTTAGTCAGTTGTGTGGTCAATGAGTTCTATATACTCCAACGACTGACTCGCACTGAAAGTACACAGGCATAAAAGCCAAGTGCTATGCTCTAAACAAGGCAAGATAATATACTATGAACAATACCTTAAATATGCCTCCCCCCAACTCTCCCCCAATCTACTGTACTCATTCATAACTAGATATTAAAATGTAACAACATAAAGGGAAAAAAGTGGAAGGTTGGTTAACAGTACGTACAATATACTAGTGTTTACACGGGTCCAAAAATCGGGAACCGGGTACCCGAAGGCCGTTACCCGTCGGGTATCCGGGTACCCGGAATTTTTTACCCCGAATTTTTTTTACCTCCGTGTATCGCGATTTTCAAGAAATTACATATTGGATGCTGTACTACATGAATTATATTCTCCACTGACAATGTTTTGATGTTCAAATACGTGTTAGATAAGGTATAAAACCTTCCTCTATAATTTCTATTTGGTTTTTGTTTCCATTAACTTGTCAATATCTTCATTTAATTAACAACATTACTTACATCGCACTGCCGTCGTTGTTTATGTTTGCTCTCCACCTCTATTGGATTGGACCATATAAATATCCAATTTAGCTATTAAACAGTTTTTACTACTATAGTATCTATCATGCAGGCATGAAATGTCGCAAATGTACTTCTTTCTCGAAGTTTCTAGAAGCGTCAAGCAACGCTGTTTCTTTGAATTTGCCATTCTGCCGTAACCACTCACGAGCGCGAGGCGGGTACGGACGTGTACTGGTAGTTTGTACTTTATTTTTAATTGTGAGCGATGTCACGTTCAAATTCAATGAATGACACGTGGGACTGTAGGGCTTTCTCACAGGTGCGTGATGGATAAAAATTACGTCATGTACACCTGCAGCCAATCAAATAACTTTCCTGGCTAACTACTGGCTACAGTGTAGCTTGCTAATGATAGCATTCTCCACTGTTCAAAGTTATTAGATTTAGTTTCTAATACAAGGGGAGAAGGGGGGGGGCTTTGAGTTGAAACTTTATTCACACGCGTAAGCGGGGAGATCGACGGGCAATTGGCGCGAAATAAAGATCGTGCACAGGTGGGAAACTATCACTATAGGTTAGATTTATTAAATTTCACTTTTTTCACACCAGGAAAGGAGGTAAAGAGTGTTAAACATATATTCTTAAGTTCTATGATAGCACACAGTATATGGCATGTCTGTGAAATATACTGTAGTAGATAGAATGGAAACTATGAAAGTTAAGTAACAACCATCTTTACAAAGCATTTTGTTTTATATTTACGTTTATTGTACAGAAGTTTTCTAGGCCAGGGTGATTGATAATGGTGAAAGATTAAGACATGAAATAAAAAAATTCGATAGAAATGAAATATATGAATTTACAACATCTAACTGTACTGTCACAGTGTCACGAATAAAGAAAAGTTTTTGATTGCGAACAAAAAATACTTTCTGTACATGAGGTGAATTAGTCTTCTTCACTTTCTGAGTCAGATTTGTCAATTTCCGTTGCAACGTTTGTTTTGTTATTTTCTCGGAGAAAAAGGAGTTTATCTGCAAAATGCGGTTCCATTCGCAGCCTCTTCTTAGAGAGTAATTAGCCGGCTGCAGAAAACAATCTTTCGGCCGGCGCACTCGTTGCGTGGACAGCTAGGACGATTCTAGCCAGGTGTGCTAGTCGCGGAAACCAGTTCTGTTGTGCCTTCCACCACTGTAATGGATCTATAACAGGGTCCTGCTGGCTTAGTTCACGGTAGCGTGACAGTTCAGCATTTATTGTGTCAGGTTCTTGTGATGCCTGTTGCTGGAATGCCTGCCCCAGCAGATTTTGCAACACAGATTGCTTCTTGGGTTGCGGCGGTTCCGTTTCTACTGGTTCGTCAGAGGTGTGCTTGATCGCTAGGCGCTCTATTTCAGCGTAAGCTGCTTCTTTCACCTCATTTGATGCTATAAATGACAGCATCTTGAATCTTGGATCTAGAGCGCATGCCACAACGGGGATCTTGTTTCATAGGCCTGGGCTATCAAAGCCAAACCGCCGATTGAGTTCGTCACGGACTTTGCCTTTAAAAGAAAAAAGTGCCAGTAAATCATCATCTGAGGGGATAAGCTTTTCCAATAACCTGCAAAGGATAGGATATGTAATGCTAATGCTTACATATTTCTCTCCACACCAGATCTCAGTAGCTTGCCAGAGTGGCTCGAGTATTTTGGTCAGTTCCTGTGCCAGATACCATTCATCGTCCCTAAGGTTACGCACATTGTATCTGCGAGCATCAGGGCCCATTGAAGGATTTTCCGGGATTTGGGTGATGGAATCCTTAAGCAGTAACAGCCGACTAAGCATGAGGAATGATGAGTTCCACCTTGTTGGGACATCTTGTATCCAGGGCTTTAATATAGCTCTTGTAGGGTCCCTCTCTTGCTGCATCTGTTTCAGTAAAACCCAAGCAGGGTTGGACTTCCGAAAAAATCCCGCCAAGGAACGACCGTTAGCAAGCAAATTTGATACTGGTCGAATAGCTAGCCCTGATTTAATTGCAAGCTGGACAGTATGAGCAAAGCATGGTACACTAAATGAGTCCAAATTCGACACTGCATTGGTGATATTTGCTGCATTATCATGTACCACTGCGAACACTTCAGGGATGTTCCATTCAGCACTGATCCGCCGCAAATCGTTGGCAATATTTTCGGCCGTGTGGCGCTCGGAGGTCACCGCTGTTCCTAAGTTCATATTGATTATTTCCCAGTCTTTGTTCATTCCATGGGCAGTGATCCCCAGGTATGCATCATTAACGGCAGAGGTCCAATGATCCGTTGACAATGATAGTAGTGCTAGGTTCTGAATTTTATCTGAGAGTTTAATGCGCTGGACATCATATAATGCCACAATGTGTTTCCGTAAAGTGGCAAAACTTGGCACACGAAAATTTGGCTCTACAAAGTTCAAAAACCTCCGAAATGAACTGGTCCTAACCATAGACAGGGGCCTTAAATCCTGATAAATTATTTGTGATAGCTTGTCCAATAGTTCCTGTCTTCGTTCAGCATTACATGGACGATTCTCAGTCCGTTTAAAGTACCCAGCAACACTGGCTTGCTTAAGTCCTGATGGACGGGCTTTGGATTGTGGTACTTCTCCCGGGTGTTTTGTGGTGAAATGTTTTCCAAGTGAAGAGGTACTGCTGCCAGAATATGACAGAACACTTGAACAAAGCGAACATTTTGCACCTTTTCCACCCCCTTCTTGTTCAATAACTTCAAAAAACTTCCATCTAACTTTTTTGTTTTTTGGCGCTTTTTGTTGTGGTATAATTAATTAATACTACTGACCAGAAACTCCAGATAATTACTTTAAATACCGTAATTCTGTATAAAGAAAACAGTTGAATGATAACTTGAAAGTGCGAGAGTTGCGATACATATGAAGCCGATGGTACAATTTTTTTTGAGAATGTCCCATCTGCCCATTTTTCTCTCGCTGGTTAATTTTACTAGAAAGGTAGCACCTCATCTCATTAATTTCTTAAGCTAATTCTCTCTCATCACTCTCATTAATTTCTTAAGCTAATTCTCTCTCATCACTGTGTCATTGGCACCCGTTTTGGCCTAATCTTAAACCGACGTTTATTTCTAGCACTATTTATAAAGCTGAGAGCAATCTATTTTGTCTCTAGAGTTGACCCTTTTTTTTTTTATATATAAAATAAACAAAGGTGTTTACATTCACTGGGACCAACGTCACCATGCCACATCAGACACATTCATAAAGTCTTGTCATCATACAATACCAGTAAAACTAAAAACCACTGATTAGAAGTTTCGATACCTTCTGTCCCCCTTTGCAACAGATTAGAGGTTATAAACTTTACAGCACGATGACCTTTTTTACTTAACTGCTCAATGAAGGGACTACGTCAATGCATGACACTGTTTACAATGTTCAATACATAAGGCAAATTTATTTCAATTAAATTGAATTAACACAACCCCTTTTTGCGAGTTGTACAGTCTGAAACCATTCATAATCAACAAGCTTTCTCACGCACACAACGGTCAATTTAATTAATTCAGGATAGCCCATTTTACTGTGGGTGATGCAAGATTACAGCCAATGGCTGTGGAGCATCAACAAAGGAGCTCAGCTCAGTTTGCACACTGTGAAATCGTTCTACTGCAGCAGCCATATGCAGTTTGTATTATGCTGTATTGTACACACTATGCAGCAGCTGAATTGAATGTCGCATGTGTTGGGGTGTTATTTATTTCTGTACACTACGTTCTAGGATTCGGGTAATAAATTAGGAACCGGGTAGTATCGCGTCTACTACGTTTTAGGATTCGGGTAATAAATTAGGAACCGGGTAGTACCGCGCCGGGCGGGTACCCGGGTATCCGGGTAACCCGTGCAAACACTACAATATACTGTAGAAAATAGTGCACCCCTAGCAAATCAAGGTGTACAACCATAGGTGATTGTTAAGTACTTTTTCAAGCTCTTGCAATAGATTTGAAGCCATAAAACATAGATCTACAGCCATGAACTACCAGAAGTTGCAACAGATCAGCACCTGCCACATTATGAGGGAAGATGACGCGAGGTTGCATGGTTAACTGGTCTCATAGCTAAACCAGTTTTTGAAACTGTGGTATGAACCAGTTCCTAAAGCAACCGAAAAACCAAAGAAACCGAATGATCAATAGCTATGTCTGAAAATCTTTAGAATGACTTAAAAATTGTGGCTATTTATGTTAAGAAATTTGACGCTATTGATTACAGATGTTCATTTGAGGCTGGAGGTACACGTGTTGATTAATTTCAGCTCTAGGTAAAATTTTATTGTTCGTGGGATCTTCAGAGACTACCTTAGAACTATTTCTTTTCGGACAGTCAAGTGGAGAAATAATTGTACCTCTTTGCTGAAAATATTAGTTGTTTAGATTCCTGCCATATGTATCAGATTATGTATATTTCACCAAAATGTCTCAAATTGGGTATGACTTGAAAGTATCTTTATTTTGCAGAAATGAGACCAGACATGCACAGGTAGTGTCATTTCATTTCGAGATTCAATCTTCTAGTGTCACCAGTTTCACTTACTGGTTTGTTTATAATGCAGGCCACAAAGAAACCTTCTCTTTTAATGAAAAATGGGAGTCAGTTTTTGTCTCTGTATCGCCCTAAGCCTTGCCCTGTCATGGATTTTAGTTTCTGTGATAAGAGTTCTTGAAATGTTGGCCAGTCCTTCCAGATATTCGAATCTAACACTGGCTTACGTCGAGACGTGACGTCAGTGCGTCACATTGGTCAGACTCGATCAGATCTCACTCTAAGCTTGGCCTTGATACAATACACAGGAATGTGTACAGACTGTACAGACAGTACGGCTGTGATTAAAAAATCTCTCAAGTTGCAATCTGAACAACATATTATGAAGAAGAACTAGTTAGGAAATTCTAAAACGTTTGAACTCTCCAAAAGATTGCTAAAGTCTTGCAACTTCACCGTTGCTCATCGTTCTCCACTTATCAAAATATCAGATCGTGTTGAATAACTGATCAAGTTGGAGCGAGATTCCAAAATTCACTTATCCTGAACCATAGGATGAAAAATCCCAGAACTAGGTCTGTGGCGATAAAAAAAAATAATGGAGTTTTTTCTTATATCCAATAGACTGCCACTAAAAAATTCCTTTAACTTTTTCCATCAACTGATTTTTTCGCTTTCTAGTCTCAGGAGGTTGGATTTGATGTGTCATACATAATTTAAATTGCAAGAGTTTGAAAGTTTCTTGGTTTAGACTTGATGCTGAAATTTTGTGTGAATTGTTTTAATGCCATTTGACTAATAATAGTCTGCAGCTGAGATCTTTGTATCTTGATTAATCCAGCCGTCTTTGTTTTCATTGACCAGAGTTTGATCGAATTAACAGGAAACAGCTAAAGGCCCTAGGTTATTAATATTTGCCTAGACTATATTTCTTCCTGATTCACTGAGATTTTGACAAAACATGAAATTGATGGTTTGTTACTTATAATGCAGTCTACCTATACTGCCTTCAGTTACCTATCCACAACTTCACAAGCCTTGGTGTATATGCCCTGAACTCACAAGTTAGGCCTAAATAGTAAATGTTATTACCTATACAGTGCTAGCAACAAAGTAGCCTAAGGCCTGGAGCTAGCCTAAAGTATACTGACACAACGTACACTACTCGTTAGGCCTTCAACGGTTGGCCTACAGTAACTTGATTTACGTCTAGAGGTTGTTGAAGTGTAGGCCAAGCCAGGACTCGGGAGTGGATGGTCAATGCATACTGTACGGTTCTACAGCAAACAACAGGTGTACAGTAGCCCAAGATAATGTACAGAAGGTATAACGTTGGAACTGACAGTGATAGCACGTGCTAGGTTCGGCAAAGACAAATACTAGTCAACACTAAAAACTAAATCCAAAATTATCTCTAAATATCTACTAAAATAATAACACGATTATTTTACTCACCTTTCTAGATGAATCAAGATACTTTTGCCCCGATCGAAGACAAATCAGCTAGACAGGAAGACAGCCACTTTTGGGCAATGTCCTTTAAAGTACCGTTGCTCAGAAACAGATGACTCTTTTTCTAATGCCTGGCGAATGTCAGTTTGCCAGGTGAAATATATGAAAAAGTATATTTAATATATAATATAATGTTTGTTCTTTTTAATCTCAGATTATTTCCAATAACTGATAAATACAATACAACCTAATTTCAATTAAGTTTTTCCTTTCATTAAGCACAATACATAGATGATAATGTGATTCAATTACAGAATTTGTTCGTTTTTTGTACGATGTTTCGTCACGGATTTCTTTGCACATACCACAGCTGTCTGTCATGTTAAAGACTATACAACAAACATAGCAATAACAACTGCTCAAAAAAGATACACGCCCCCTCTTTTTGCTAATTCGAGTCCGTTGTAGTTATCCACGGAATTCCTATACAGGCCTACTTTCCGCATTTGTATTGCTATTCATTGAAAAATAAGTAGATTGTGTTAATTATTACCCTAATTAAAGAATACTTTCAGAGGATTATTAAATTATTTTTGATCTGTAAAAATAACATTTTAATAATAATAATTCTTAGTTTGTTGAATCCTAAGGCATACCAAACCAACAGAAGCTCAGTCATAAAATGGATGTACGTAAGATCGTGGGTGAATGCCGGTTTGGCAGTTTATTACGCCCCCCCCCCTGCCCATTGTCACCGTAACCTAGTACAAATTGTCTTAGTTTCTCTTGCACAGGTGTTCCAGGATTTTCAGTCTATTTGGTCTCTCAAGACCTCTAACCGACTTATATCAAGTCTTCTCTTCAAGCTGGTAATTGTTCTGAGATATTTGTCCTGGAGAGGCCACGTTTCACATGCTGATCCATTCCTGTTCCTGGGACCACACTTAACGTCCGCATCTGCTGAGTTACCCCATGGAGTTGTTGGTCACTCGTTCATTTTTTACACAGGAACGAGTCGTCGATTCTTTTGGGGGTATTGCGCAAATTCTTTTTGTAGTTGGAGAGAGTGCTCGATGGACATTTGGCTAGTCAATTGGGTTACTTTCTCAATTAGCCTGGCTATGTCATAATTATGACAGCATCCACTACGTACCCAGCAAACACAAAAACGTTTTTAAAACGTTATTAAAACGTTTCGTCTTTTGTTTTGATAACGTTATTTGTGGTGTAATAAATAAGTCACGAAAACGTTTCAGGCTACTATTTCAAAACATTTTCTCGTTAAAACATTAATATAACATTAACATCTCATAAAAACGTTATGCAAACGTTTTTATAACACCACATTTAACGTTATAAAACATATTTTAGAGGCTCTTTTAAAAATGTTATGATAACGTTTTGTGTTTGCTGGGTAGTAAGTTGCCGTACACTTTGTTTACAGGCTAGACGCGGGCACAATAGTTAAGTCAGATATAAAGCACAAAGTGACATTTATTGAGACTCTTAAACGTTACTGAAGATGGAAGCAAGCTTGCTTGTATCTTACCTTTCCAAGTAAAGATTGAAATTTGCCATGTTTTCTTAAATCAAGTGGGTGGGCTTCCACATGTTGCATTTTGGGTGCATTTTGGGAGAACAGTTGTCATTCATATTGATATATTATTCTACATAGTGTAATGTATATATGAAGTTATATTCCCATCATATCACTTTAAGGATGTGCTTCCCTGCCTCTTTGTCTTAAGAGTAACTAAGGCTTACTTCCTGTTCCCGATTTTTTTTCCCCCTCACCCACATCATAGTCGTACAAGCCCCCTTTCCATGAAATATTCATCCTTAACCACAGATGAGTGACCTGTTGCATCTTATGTGCATGAAAATGTGGTTAGTCATAGCCCTATTCGATGTGCCTTAGTAATTATAAGTTAAAGAGTCTGTGACCAAGAGTTTATGTCACAGAAAGGTTATCGCCCCTTCTCAGGAAGTTGTAATGTTAAGTACTATAGTTTCTTAGTATCAAGAAGAACTAGCATTCCAGACTTCAGAGAGTGCAGTTCAGATGTGCTATCCGGGATCTGCACTCCAACAGCAGCAATATTATCATCTCAGAATAAATCAAGTTTATATTCTAAAATTATATCTATGTCGGAAGTTTCTCTTTATCTGCTATCAATTCTACTTATTTAATAACGGAGCCCTGAACTAATTGAGCCGGAGCACCCTAACGTATAACAAGAGAGATATGTCAACGCGAGTAAAGTAATTTTCTTTAATAGAGGGAGACATTTATAATGGCGTATGTTATCAGTGATTCTTCAAAGACGGTATCTGATCAAACATAATCCTTGTAGAGGAAACTCGCTCATCCAAGATAATGATCAATGCAACATAAAGGGGAAGGGGTATAGTGTGGAAGGAATTCTAAATTATATCGACTGAGTTAGATAGGGGTATGAACCATTAGGAAAGGGCCAAGTATAGGTGTTTCTGTATAAAGAGGGTTTAAAAAGGGGTACATCGGGGTGTGGCCCTTCATGTGGTCGAAGCCGACTCCCAGGTAGGGTTCTCTGGGATTTCTCAACAGGATAAAAAAATATATACGTCAAAGGTACAAACAATACCGAGGTCCGTACGACGTTTTCCCATTCAACTGTTTATCCCATGGCCATGACATCAGAAAAAGAAACATCATGAAAAATTACTCGTACTCGGATTTTAGAATGATATACTCTGATGTACATTACACTTCACACAATTAACATTTGTGCAGCTGTGGGATTCTGTGAACATCGATTGTTTAGTTGCAGGCCTACTTCAAATCCTTTTTTCCGACCGGACGTCTGTTTACCCCATCATCGGTTTCTAGGGCGACATTACCCGCTCCCCTCCATTTTGATGTGGGAGAACATTTATTAGAAGTTGAAAACCAACAGTTTCATATATTTATAAAAAAAGTCCTTGTTCTAAGTATGGAAGTTGTTAATGATTAAGCCTATAGACCTATACGTTAGTTGTTTGTGGTTCATTAATCATCTTATCATGTTTAATAATTAAGATAACTGAACTTTAAACTTTAGAGTTTAATTGAATATCTTGACAATGATTTATATTATAGCCTTAACATAAATGCACCTTCCCATGATATCTATCCATTCACCCCACAAACTAAGCTAAGATCTCTTCTAGTTAACTCCAGCATGATCTCTCTCCTTCCTTGCTCGTTGCAATACCAAACAAGTTCAGCCACAACCAAGAAATCCACAACCATGCTCTTCGTAAAGCCCTAGCAAATCCCCCGTCATATCAGTACAATTGGCAGTACAGTACGTGCTATATGCCTCAATCTTCCCTCTCTTTCCTATCAAAACTCTAAACCAAACTTGATTAATACAATGCTCTGCAATATGACAGATATGACATAGTTATCACATAATCTTCACCTTAATTCTCTACTACATCTCATGTCCATCCTACTTTTTCGCTTTTCATTTCCTCATATCATTTCCGTTCCCTTCTATAGCTGAGAACAGGCTCTTCTCTCCCAATCCCTCTTCAAACCTTATTCCTCCCTTCTCATCTTCCATCTCTCTCTCTTTCCACTCTTTTTCCACCCGCTTTTCATGACTTTTTCTTTGCCAAAAGATCGACTCATAAAAAAGAATATAGTAACATATAGACCACTGAACAAAAAAAACCTCCAGCATCCGTTTCCCCCCTCTTAATAAAATAATTTACTATATTCCAAACTATCAAGCGTATACGGTTGCTCTAGCACCCCTATTTCAATGAAGATCCCACTATCATATAGTTTTTCGAACAGGGTCATACCTATATCATGGTAATTATGGAAAACACCGTGTTCTAAAAATGGAAGCAGTAAATAATTAATCCTACGGTTTAGCTGTTTGTGGTTTTAAGATATCATCTTTCTTTTGTATAATAGGTTTAATTTAAGATAACAATATATCCTAATATTTTCATAACGATTAAGGTAGGTTGGCGTCAACAAAGTCCACCATCTCTAGGTCTTTCAGAATCCACGGAAAATGATATCATTATTAAAGATCCATATCTTGTTTCGCGAATACGGTGAGTGGAAAAACTGATGTTTCAGATTCCAAATTCTGTATTTTATGTATTTGTAGGTATTTTAGATCCCCCTGCAAGCAGGAACTCGCGAAGACGACACATTAGCTTATCAAAGCCGCAAGCTGACCGAAGTCAGTCTCTTACATTCATATTAAACGTCCATGGTTATGAATTGTCAACAACTCTGTAAGTGGACGACATACATTAATCTTGGAGTAACTCGAACCGGGGACCTTTTGATTGGAAGGTTACGGCGTTAACCATGCTAACACGCCACAATTCTATGTATTAAATGCAAGTTGTATAGAGTCAATCCTCTGCCTTCTTTAAGACCAATTGATGTATATAAAGGCATTAGCCTACATCTTTTTTGCAGATTTTGTACGCGTTGCTGTTAGCATCAAAAGGATTTGTGGAATTGATATGTTCATTAATTTAGGAAACCTAGCTGACATGTGCTTCCAATTTCATGGTTTGCTTCCCCTTATGCATGGCTGTTGACTTAAGAACAAGTAGAAACATTTTATTATTAACGTTATTAGAACGAATTGTCCTTCTATCGGTATGCAAGCTTGATTGGAGAGAAGAGATACAGTCTCGGAGCTGGGGAACAATTAGGGATCGGGAGAGGAGGGGGGGGGGGGGTTATGAGATTAAGAATATTTTTCTTTCGGAAGAAAGAAGACATGAAAAGGAGGCCCGCGGTGACTTCAGAAGCATGATTGCCCACCGTCTGCAGTGACCGAATATAGCAAATATTATCGTACAAAGTGCGTGGATAATTCCCTGCTATTTGGGTGTATGTGTATATACACAACATGACTAGTCGTGCTGTTGAATCAGTTGAATCACGGAGATATGAGCTGAACGGGAAAAGAGGATTAGAATCACAATTTATGAGAGAAAACAAGACGAAGTAACTTTTGTTTAGAAGGATTTGTGCTGCACCATTGGTGACTTTGGAAACCGGAGTCGATACTCGTTCCCTCTTATATGAACGTCATATTATAAACGCAACCCCCCCCCCACACCCCTGGATACGCGCATGATTATGGACGTCATATTATATAGTTGGATTTCCACTGAAACAAACGCAAACGAGAAGGAATACACAAAGCTACCGGGTTGTAATCAGGTGATTATATTTCTCAAAATGTTGTTACACTAGCAAACAAATAGTAGACATAGAAACCACCACCACCAACCGCCCCCTCCCCCATGACCACTCATAATATTTACGTATACTGGATGTTCGAATTACAGGGCCAGCAAATCTTCAAACTAAATCATCGTAGCACCTTCCATTTTACCTAATTTCTCAAAGTAGAGAGGCCAACCCTCCCTTTACAAAAATCATGAACTGCAAGTTTCATTTTTGTGTAATTACTGTTAATTGGATATTCAACCTAAAATTAACTAATAAAACAACAATCCACTTTTGTAGAGAATTTTACGTTTACTTTACACACATCATATAATTATTTTAAGCATGATAACTTTTTTTTTAGAATAAAGAAAAGCACAGACAGTTCCTAACGGTTGTCGTACTAAAAAGTTAAGCATATAAAAGCAAAGAATACGAAAAACGAGGTCAACGATATAAATGTGTCACCATCGAAAATCCTGTAAGCCACCCGATTGTACAATTAAAAAGTATTCAACGAACATATCCCAACGAGAGGGGGGGAAAGCCTAAAACACCGGAAAATGACACCATTTTTCTGCAACACTGCCAATATGAAGTCATGCATGAAAGCGAACAAAAAGCCATCATACTTGGAACCCCCCACCCCTCCTCACAAATTTTACGTTATCTATATGTGAATTACAAGGCCAAAAAATGTTAGTCCTTAACTGCAAGTTCGATCTCGATTTTCGTTTAATTATCGATAATTAGAAACTCAGCTTTATTAAACCCATTTAAAACAACAATCCACTTTTGAATGGAATCTTTCTTTTACTTTAAACATGCATTATATACTAATTTTCCACTGTGTTGTTCCCGAATAACTAAAAGCACATACAAATATTAACGATTGTTTACAAGTTCGATTTTGTTTGAGCTAATTACTATAAATTGGAATTTCAACCTTAAATTAACTCATAAAATCAACAATCCACGTTCGTAAGGAATTAACGTTTCCTTTATATATTACATTACATAACTATTTTAACACTGTATATAGCATTTTTTTTTCGATCAAAGAAAAGCTGTGTCACCATCGACAATCCTGTAAGCCACCCCCGATTTTACAATTTAAAAGTATTCTGTGAACATATCAAACGAGAAGAAAAACAAACCCCGTAACACACGGGAAAATGACACTATATCAATATGAATAAATGTTAAGCATAAAACCGAAGAATACGAAAACGAGGACCAAGATATAGCTGTGTCACCATCGACATTTCTGTAAGCCATCCGATAAAACAAATCAAATATATTCGGCGATCATATTCACACAAGAGGAAAAAACGAGAAAAGTGTAAAACACGGTAAAATTATTTCACATATACTGTAGGCATATAGAAACCTTTAAATCATTGTTGATAAATGTTGTTGTAAGGTTATGTAACTTGATCCAAACTTTCGTGAAACTTTAAAGAACTGGTATACAGGCGCGAAGCAAGCCTTCACGTTTTAAGGTGTGCAAATCCATCATTTTCCCATTCGAAAAGCCATGGAAATAAGGCTTAATTAACGCATATGTATAGATAGACGTAAATGTATAGATAAATGAGAGTGGTCTCTTGGTAGGGGCATTACGGGTTAAGGAACTTTTGTTTTGTATAACTGGACGATATGCAAAATTGTACTATTCAGGGACTTTAAGTTGATCTCACGCTCATACTGAATTGATTTTCATGGCAAAAGACTTTAACCTGTACAAAATTAACGACAAACAAAACAAAACAAAACACGCAATAGTACGTAAGGTATAGGTTACTTCTATCTCCTATCAGTGGTCTAAATGGAGATCCTGTGCTATTAGGACGGCAAGCTAGTGCCAACCGGCAACGCACGGACCGTTTGACTATAGAAGTGTCAATTACTGAAGCAAAGTTAACTTACTTAAGAAATCTCGTCCCATATTTATAGTACCACTACTGAGGGAAAACCTTGGAGAAGCACATCAGGCCCGTGCTATATGAGCAAGTAGCCTATCCAGTATTATATGTATCAATGAACCCATTGTAATGACTATGTATATTTAAACCACTTCATAGGGGACAACACCTACTTCTTGTTGGTAAGGCCCTCTCCTGTAAGTGGTTATATTCCCAACGTCATCGCAAAGGTGTATTTCCATGCCACCATTACCTGTCTGCGTGCAATGGAGAGCTAAGGGGGCCTTGGGAGCATTACCGTTGATATATCTTAACTCACCGAGCACCTTCCTGTCTTTTGTGTTGTATTCTTTTAGGATCCACGCTGTTTCTTCAGCGTTATTACCAGCTTTGATCATGTTCCCCTTCCATAATATAAACACGTTCACATTATCGCTATGAAAACTGTAATAGTATTCATTTGGATAGGTACCTATATGTCTGCAATGTAAAATGTCAGTTTGGGTAATATTCAACAATCCTTTCGGTGGATCTACATCATATATGGTATCTCCTGGATTGTGCGATTGCTGAACTGAAACATAGTGGTATGCTCTTAATTGGCCATTCTGCATGTAAAAAAGGTCTTGAGAACAAGCAAATATGGAATCTACTAACGAGTTTGCAGAGAAGTCTAAAGTGCGTGATATCTGTAGTTGCCCGTACGGTTGTGAAAGGAACACATTGATATGTGCATTACAATACATGTTCTCGCCGCCCTTCAAAGGTTCTTTTGTGATTATTAACAATTCACTTCTAGATGAGTTGAATGCCATATCCGTTATAACGTGATTTGTGCGTAAACGACTATAATGGTTTAATGTGGCACAATCAAAGTCAATGACACATGTTCCAAGTCCAATAAACATACGTTTCTGCTTTCCCATGGCTACGGTTAACCTAGCACCGTCCAATACCTCAATATCCCATTTATATGGTCTTACTTGTTCGACTTTCCCAGTATTTATCGAAACCTTAGTGACGTACAAATATTTATTGCGTTCCTCAAAAGTACACAAGTAAATTACATTAGCTTCGTCACAGACTGCCACTTCACACGGACGATACTGGAACCCAATGTGTATGTCGGGTACTTCACCAGGAGAGAAGAGAATTTCATGCTGTAATTGAGGTTTGCTCCATTGAAATGCTAAACTATCAACTCTTAGAGATTCAAAAGCATTTGTAATATCTGATGACAAAGACATCAGCTCCCATGGGTTATTTTCTCTTATGATTTTACGTGTTATTTCTTGTGTGGTTTGCATTCTCTTAATCCAATCATCAGCTGATTGGACTTGGTTCTCGACAGGTTCAATTCTTGCAGTAATCTCTTCTAGCAAGTCTTGTTTTTGTTTATCATAGACCTTTCCGATTTCTTTGATCATTTCTTTGCAATGGTTTGTAATTTCTATTTCCATCTCTTCCTTAGTCTTATTAAGTGCTACCACACCCACATTCCCGTCATTTTTGTAGCCAACTGCTTTCTCCAGTTGAGGAACACTGTTTTCTAATAAACTATTAAGTTCTTGTTTACTGTCATTAAATTGACTTGTAGCTTCTGTATACTCATGTTGTGGCTTGGAATGTAAAACGATTGTACAATCTCTACAGATCAGTTTGGAACAAGTTTTACAGTAAAACTGTAACTTCTCAGAAGGATGTAGTGCACAGAATGGAGACCTAGCAGTTTTCCATTCTTGTTGAAACTTTGGATCATTTATTTGTTTTAAAGGTATTACCGAATGGGATTGCAAAAGTGGAAACAAAGCATGGTGACTTCTACACTTGGAACAAATGACGAAATTACAATCAACGCAAAATGCTACAACTTCCGGATTCTTACACGAGTCACATACTGATGCTCTTTTCTCCTTACTGGTCAACTTTTCCAACAAATTTACCTTTTCAGCCAGATTGATAAGATGAAAGTTAGTCTGCAAACCTTTCACTCCGGCCTCTGGTAAAGTACACACTTTCCTGCAGGTTGGACATGGTACTTCGTTGCCGTCTTGTTTTGCAGCATACTTCTCAATACATTCTTCACAGAAGCTGTGGATGCATGGTAGCATCTTCGGTGTTTTGAATTGGTTCATGCATATGCAACAGCTGAGGAAGTCCTCGCTCAAGTCTTTGACCACTTTACCAGCCATAGCGATGTTTATACTAAGCAAAGAGTCGGATCAAATGATTGGTTGTTCCTGCAAAAGAATGATTGACTGTATGACTGGATGACGTTGCGTGCAAGATCCTTCTTTATTATACTTTCTTATTTCAGCAATGTTCTATTAATTCTGAAATTATGATTGAAAGTTCTTCTTTTAAGTATTTTTCTCATCTTCTTTTACAGAGGGTTTCTACTCAGTAAGCCACAAGGGTATTTAGATGACTTTTTTCACATCTGTTATTCTTATTTATTTGACATTCAATATACTGTGTTGTGAACAAATAAATAAATGGAATGAAATGATGAACCTTACTGGCTTTCATTCATCATTATGAATGATATGCATCGATTTAGGTTTCCATCAAGTGCATTTAGGTCGGATATAATTATTTAGTTCTGAAATATTCTAAAACTTGGTTCGATAACTATAATAACTACAGTAAGATACAAAGGAGGCGTGATGTTTTATATAAATGCTTTTAATAAACTATACAACTATTACAAATATTAAAGGCATTGACTCTCCCCGGACCATTACGTATAAAACAAAGCCATCGACCTTTCGGCAATTATATAGAGATCATACTCATCTACGGATTGATGAATTGTGGTTAGCTAATGTGACGGGCTCAACCACCATTTTCATATTGGGGGGGGGGGAGCTAAGATGTGATGTCGTTGAAGATAGTGATGTGTAGGGAGGGTTGGTCCCAATACTTTGAGAAATTTGGTAAAATGGAGGGTGCTACGATGATTTAGTTTGATCAGCGAGTTTATCCACAAACAAAAAGGCGAATTAGATCTTAAATTTAGGATTTATTTCTCAAGAACCAACTACTCATGTAAATATCACAATCTTACATACCAATGGCATTTGCGTCTTGCTAGTAACCGAGAGATGATGCCAGGATGAAGGCCTCCTTTTTAAGGTGAAGTGCTCTGGCCTACTGTACTATATCGCTTAATTGTGAACACGTTGTAAAAACGTTGTGAAAGCCATGCCACTGCAAAAA
>KN883327.1:55451-81748 GCA_000934455.1 Apostichopus parvimensis | reverse complement strand
CAAAAACAGAGAAATAAGATATGACTCATAATGAACTACATAACACATCCTTCTTGTTGACCCTTTATTAACGGTTTACCAAATAGTGTTATCTTTACACTAATTTTCATATGTAAATATTTTCTTAGTATTTGAAAATCATGAACCAGTATATTACTATATAGGGTTTCAAGTCAATATCTCGCAAATTGTCCTCCTTACGTTTAAATCGATATCAAACTTAATGATGTGTGAAAGTTCCCTTATATAGGTATACCATGAAGTATTAGTTTGCAACAAATACGTATAAGTGCATCCCAAATATACGAAGACAGATGTTTAAACTACTCATCGCGTTGGTATAACCGAAAGCTAATAAAGATTACACGATTATGCAAAGTTGTGTCTTTTGAGAGTATGTTCCTGTATTTACGTACCGTACTTGAAAGGTTATGAGTGAAATTTTGATCGTTCTAGGAGAGAATAAAACCTTGTTAATGAAGGATGATACACAATATCCCCTTTATCATACAAATAAATTAATGAACAGAAATAAATATGACTACTTTGAAATATAATTTCTGTCATAATTAGACATTGGTAGTACCACTCTTAAGTCGTTGACTCACTGGACTGCATGTTTATTTGGGCTAGTTACAATGTCACTGTGGAGAATGACCTAGTTCTCATTTTCACTGTTAATTCATTCTCTCTCTCTTGTAAACTGAGGGAGCTGTCTGCATATATACACAAGCAAACACTCACCAAACATACTAGAAAACGTACCGTATATAGTTGGATATAACTGGTTATCAGTCTTTCTTACAGAACAATTTGCGGTCAAAACTAACGAAATGAAAGTTTTTGTATATATATGTTACAAATTATAAACCATACAGTAAACTACCTAGTTCAGAAATATTACACGATATACACAATTTCCTACCATGTAATAAACGTTATACACACTATAGATGCTTATCAACTTGGCATATCCAAATACCTCGCCCTGTGGGAGTATTTGGTTTTCTTTTAAGCAAAACATAATACAAATTATTAAATGAAGAAATTGCCAAAAATTTACTATAGATTGACGATATGTTCCATTGTACATGGCAATCTTTCTGAGAATTGTGTAAACAGGTGTGCCAAGCTATGTATATAATGGAAGAAAACTACGGTTTGACTTGATGTACAGTTACTATGACTCAACTGGTTTAAACCATTATAACAGAGGGATGCATTTACTTTCAACTGCTTGGTAACTCGTCATCATGACATGACAGTTTTACATTTTTCGATGAATATAATTAAAGCGCAGTTTGCATCATGACAACAGTGTGTTGAATATGACAGCATGTTTGTGCGATATTTACATGACAACATAATGGAAGAACAGAAAGGGGAGGGAGGGGGGGGGGGAGCGATCATTAAAATGTGGCCGCAACATGACAATCACAAGATTTATAAAGAATTTAGACAGACGATCAGGGCCACCTTAATTAGATACGTGAAAGAACTACAGACAGTATCAGAAACTTGTTTCTTTAAACATATGGCAATGAATAAGAGTAAATAGTGGATGCCTTATTTGGGATCATGAAGGATAAAACAACCACAAGTCTGCATGGACAGATATGAGAACTATTTATACAACTTCATATTGGAATGCAACTTGATCGTAAGGTAATGAATTCTTTTCGAATGAGTTTCTACTCTAAATAAGGAACTCAACTTGACATAATTCTTTATGTCTTTAAATAAACTATTTACACAGTTTCATAAGGGATTGCATCTTCATCACAAGCACCCCTTTCGTACGCACTTATTTTACCAAAGCTATCGCAAAGATGTATTGTCATAACACCCTCTTTGGTCTGCTGGCACTGGAGGGCAGAGGGTGGCATCGGTGCTTTCTCGTTTTCAAAACATACAAAGCCTAACACTCTATAGTATTTCGTGTTGTATTGTTTAAGGATCAATGTTTCTTCGTCAATAACTTCACTGTCTTTGATCGAGGTTCCCTTCCATAATATAAACACATTCGCATCGTCTTTTGTGTGGAAACTTACTTTTACTTCATTATGCATTATATAGTTATATTACCAGTGTAACATGTTTCTCCCCGAATCACTTAAAGCACGGAGAGATCCTAACGAGTGTCACATAAAAGAGTGAAGCATAAAATCGAAGAATACGGGTAACAAGGTCAGCGATTTAGCTGTGTATCGACAATCCTGTAAGCCATCCGATTGTTCAAATCAAAACTTCGGCAAGCATAATCACATGATAGGAAACAAGCAAAGTATAAAACACGGTACCATAATTTCACATCATTATAGGTAATTAGAAATCTTTAAATCATTGTTGAAAAATGCAGTGTAAGGTTTAAACTTACATGAAACTTTACAGAACTGGTATACAGGCGCATAGCAAGCCTTCAAATTGTAAGGTGAGCAGAGCCAATATTCCTCCATTTGAAAAGCCAGGGAAATCAAGTTAGATACATGTACAGATAAATGAGAGTGGTCTAATGGGAGGGGACTAACGGGAGGGGTAAGAAACTTTTGTTTCTATATAAGGGGAGGATATGCAAAATTGTGCCAGTCTCCAGGGACTTTAAGTTGATCTCACACTCACACTGAATTGGTTTTCATGGAACCGTATAAACTTTAACCTGTGAAAATTAACGACAAAAGAAAAAATAAATACGTAATAGTACGTTAAGGTAGGTACTTTTCAGTATCTCCTTTCTCAGTGGTCTTAATGGAGATGCTGTGTTTTTAGGCCGACAAGCTAGTGCCAACCGGCAACGCACAGATCTTTTGACTAGAAGTGTCAATTACTGAAGCAAAGTTAACTTACTTTAAGAAATCTCGTCCCATGTTTATAGTAGGTACCAATACTGAGGGAGTAAACTTATGAGAATCATATCACGCCCATGCTAGTAGCATATCCAGTATCATATGCATCAATATATCCACTGTAATGACTATGTATATTTAAACCATGATATAGTGTGCTACTTGTTGATAGTAAGGCCCTCTCCTGTAGGTGGTTATATTCCCATGGTCATCGCAAAGATGTATTTTCATGCAACCATTACCTGCCTGCTCGCAGTGGAGAGCTAAGGGGGCCTTGGGAGCATTACCGTTGACATATTTTAATTCACCAAGCACTATCCTGTCTTTTGTGTTGTATTCTTTTAGGATCCACGCTGTTTCTTCAGTGTTTTTACCAGCTTTGATCATGCTCCCCTTCCACAATATAAAAACGTTCACATCATCCCCATTATTCCCTTCATTGTATCGCATTGAAGGGTGATAATTGTTAACCCTCCCCCTGCAACGTAAAATGTCTGTTTGGGTAATATTCAACAATCCTTTCGGTGGATCTACATCATGTAGGATATCTCCTGGATTTTTGTCACTAGCCCGAACTTTAGCGTAGTGGTATTGTCTTAATCCGCCATTCAGTATATAAAAAAGGGAGTGAGAACAAACACATATGGAATCTACTAACGAGTCAGCACAGAATTTTATGGTTTTTCTAATCAGCTTTCTGTAAGATGGTAAACTGAACACATTGATATTTGCATTACAATACATGTTCTTGTCGCCCTTCAAAGGTTCTTTTGTGAGTATTAACAATTCACTAGATGAGTATGATGCCATATCAGTTATAATGTGTTCTGTGAGTGAACCATACCTATATCCGTTGGATAATGAGGCATATTTAAACTCAACGACATATGTTCCAAGTCCGATAAACAAACTGTCCTGTACCATGGATCCGGCTAACCTAGCACCGTCCAATACCTCATCATTCCATTTATAAGGTGTGAGTTGTTCCACTTTCCTAGTATTAAACGTAACCTTAGTGACGAACAAATATTTATTGCGTTCCTCAAAAGTACACAAGTAAATTACCTCATTCTTGTCACAAACTGCCACTTTACACTGACGATACTGGATCCCAATGTGTTTGTCTGGTACTTCACAAGGAGAGAAGGCAATTTCATGCTGTGATTGAGATTTGCTCCATTGAAATGCTAAACTATCAACTCTTAGAGATTCAAAAGCATTTGTAAGATCTGATGACAAAGACATCAGCTCCCATGGGTTATTTTCTCTTATGATTTTACGTGTTATTTCTTGTGTGGTTTGCATTCTCTTAATCCAATCATCAGCTGATTGGACTTGGGACTCGACAGGTTCAATTCTTGCAGCAATCTCTTCTAGCAAGTCTTGTTTTTGTTTCTCATAGATCTTTCGGATTTCTTTGATCGTTTCTTTGCAATGGTTTGTAGTTTCTATTTCTATCTCTTCCTTAGACTTATTAAGTGCTACCACACCCACATTCCCGTCTTTTTTGTAGCCGACTGCTTTCTCCAGTTGAGGAACACTGTTTTCTAATAAACTATTAAGTTCTTGTTTACTGTCATTAAATTGACTTGTGGCTTCTGTATACTCATGTTGTGGCTTGGAATGTAAAACGATTGTACAATCTCTACAGATCAGTTTGGAACAGGTTTTACAGTAAAACTGTAACTTCTCAGAAGGATGTAGTGTACAGAATGGAGACCTAGCATTCTTCCACTCTTGTTGAAAATTTGGATCATTTATTTGTTTTAAAGGTATTACTGAATGGGATTGCAAAAGTGGAAACAAAGCATGCTGACCTTTACACTTGGAACAAATGACAAAATTACAATCAACGCAGAATGCTTCTGCATCGAAACTCTTACATGAGTCACATACTGAGGCACTTTCCTCTGCGCTTGTCAACCTCTCCAGCAAGTTGACCCTTTCGACCAAATTGATGAGATGAAAGTTTGTCTGCAAACCTTTAACCCCAGTCTCTGGTAAACTGCAGACTTGCCTGCACGTTGGGCAAGGTACTTCATCTCCTGGTTGCTTAGCTGCATAT
The DNA here is from genome assembly GCA_000934455.1 of Apostichopus parvimensis. Classification (NCBI taxonomy): domain Eukaryota; kingdom Metazoa; phylum Echinodermata; class Holothuroidea; order Aspidochirotida; family Stichopodidae; genus Apostichopus; species Apostichopus parvimensis. The sequence continues at coordinate 76,840 of KN883327.1, read as the reverse complement.
TTCTCGATACATTCCTCACAGAAGCTGTGAATGCATGGTAACATCTTTGGTGATCTGAACTGCTTCATGCATATGCAACAGATAAGAAAATCCTCGCTCAAATCTTTTACCACTTTAGCAGCCATGGAGATGATGATCCCAGTTCTTAAGGATTACGGAAATCAAATAGTTGAATCTGTACAAAAAACATAAGAAATAACAAATGACAGATAATTTTAAGTGCAGTGGCAGTGGTTATCCATACCTGAGATGCTGAAAATACATTACATGGACTTTTGAATTCACAAAACAAGTATTAATTAAACAAGAATTAATTATGACCAATCCTAACTGCTTTGCTTGTATCATACAGTTTAAGCTTGCAACATGAAGCAATGATTACATTGTCATTACTGTATAGTGTAGTATTTGATTGCTGAAAACTTCCTTTTGATTCATTTAAAACATTACCTAGAATATTCTGACCTATTTATGAATATATGTATTCAAACAATAGCAACACCTAATTCAGGACTTCACAAACTTTGAAGTCATTAAAGTGTCTACAGAATCAGAAATGCCACAGTAGCTTAATAAATTGAATTGATCTGATTAATGAAAACTTTTGGCTAAGATCATGTGTAGTATCTGTTCCATTTCGAGGGGAATGGTGATGCACACCCGACGATGATCACACTGTCACACTCCCGATGCAAGGGGATTGGGGTTGAGAGCGGATCAGTCGTTCGGTAGTTTGGTTTTCGTGCCCAGGTTCTTTCCCGGTGACTTTTTTTAAAAAGTACTTTGTGCAATTGAAGGGACATACATTATGTGATATACAATGGTTTTATTTAATTGACCTATATTGACCTTTGCTCTCAACCAAAGACAAAACTTAGAGTAATGTCATTTACAGGGTTTTGATGCTTTCATCTATGCTGACCTCAGTTGACCCTTGAATTACACACACAAAAAGAAAGAAAGCAGTACTATAAAGGTTATGCTAAACCAACTTTGATATTCCACAACTGCATTTACAAAGTGTCAGACATCAAGTGACCTTTGAACTCATGCAGCTACTGTGGCAGTTATAGGTTTCTTGTACACACTAGCTTGGAGCTACTGTATCCTCAACGTTTGAAGTTCAACCAACCTCCTTTTTTTTATGAAGAAATATTTTAAGAATTCAACCTGTATTGACCTAAACTAAAAAATTATAATACTTCATTCCACTTAACAAACTGCAAAGTGGAACTTAATACTAAATGCAAAGGTCACCTAAACTTTGTAGTTGATGTTAACATGTTTGCAAGGTTTTCAACCTACAATGCACTCTACTGACCTCAGATTACCAACTGTTCACCTCCATGAAAACCTTGCAGTTCCATATTGTGTTCAGTGATAGAAATGCTCACACTATACAAAGTTCAATCCGGCTGTGCTATTGGCATTATCATGTTTACTGTTTACTGGGTGTAAGAAAATTTACATGTCAATATTAGAGATCTCGGTTTTCATACATAGATGGGCCTAAACATCTACCATCTTTACAGGTGAAGGTTTTAAGACTTTGACCTCTGTTGACCTTCAATGAACTTTGACATTTGTTAAAGGCCAGAGGGTTGTTCTGATGTAAAAATTAGATGTGAAGTTCACATTTTCATTTGTTGTTCTTAGGTATGCCACAATTTTGAACGGTGTTTAAACTAAGACCAACTTGAATGCAATGATCTTAAAGGAACTTGAAACTTTGAGGCATAGTGATAGTTTCAACATTTCTTATATGACTTTTTTCAAACAGAACTATACAGCTTAACTCTCTATATATACAATGTTTGCATATTTTCTGCAAACATTTTCTGCATCACTGTGTACATGCAGTCCATCCAACCTTCAAGTTTAATTTACAATCTTGTTATCAAGATGTTCACCTCTTCTGGTCTCAAATGAACTTTGATTGCTACAAGATGCAATAGACTTCGGCAAATTTATGCAAGGTAGGGATCTCATCCAATCAATTACTTTGGAGCAACTTTGTTTACATGATCTACAGAATTTGACCCCTGTTAAACTCAAAATGATCTCTCACATCTACAAACACAATGGGGCCTTGTACTCTTTAAAGCGGTTCTACAGACCACATTATGAAGTTCAATCAGCTTTACCTCTTTGGTTTCAGACTTTGACCTCTTGATCTCACATGACCTTTGACCTCCACAAAATATGTTACAATTCATAACCTACTAAGGTGGATCAACATATGATACATTCAATTTCATCAAAACTTTACTTCTGGATTAAATTGTTTATAAGGTTGCCCGATTTTCAGCTCTGTTTACCTCACCAGACCTTTATTTTACAAAAACAATGTCAACAACAGCAACAGGATTAATGGTACTCACTATGAAGATCTACATTGCCACATATCCTGGCATGATGACCTTTGGATGAAACACTGTTTACAAGGTTTACAGAGTTTGACCTATAGATGAGCTCAAAATGACCCTTGACCTTCACCAATTTCAATAACTCCTTGTATTTAATTATCAAGGGAGATCTACCAAACTTCACATCTCCATTTATAGAGTCTTGCACTTTTTAGGTGCATCAAAACAAACCCAATATATGCATTTCATCCAAGGTTTGCGTTTGGAGACTTTATTGCTTTTACAAGGTTTTCATTTCGGACTTTCACCTGTGCTGACCTCATATGACATTTGACCTCCATGCCAAACAATGAATTCCAATATAGTTCTTGTACTCACTTAGTTGGATCTACCAACTCTAGTCTAACAAAAATGAAGTTTGGTAAAGCTCCACTTTGTTTGCAAGAGGTGTCACCTATGTGCATAACACAACGTATCCACAACTACTGTACATAGATTCCAACATTGTCTTCTGCAAGAAATGAAAGTAATGATGCTTTTAATGTCAAATTGTTTGTGTCACTTAATACACAATGCATTATGATGACCCTTAACATGGGATTTAGCGATGGGAAACCTCTACAATAAACCTTAGTGTAATATAAGTATTACAGTAACTTATCATACGAATCCAGTGTGTAATTTGAATCATACTCCTTATAAATATTAATCTCAAGTATTGTAATACCAAAATAAAATCTTTTCTTCAGATAAATAACATTCTCTCTCTCTATTGTGAAAACAAAAAAATTGGTATAAAAATCATCTGAACTTCTCCTACATGATTACAAAAATACTTCCAAAATTCTTTTAGGCATATACAGTATGTTGATTATGATGTTCCATATTAAGACTGCTTATTTAATTTATACTTCTTTGCATCTACAGTGCCTTCAAAAGGCTACATCCACCTATTGCATAAATTAATGAAAGAAACCGAAAGAATGCCAATTAACACTAATGATCATTTAGCACTCACCAAATGCAATTCTTGTATGAAAGTGCTCCTGTAGGAGATTTTGTTAAATTGCAGAACCATTTCAGCCTTTCTCAGTGCTATGCAAAGAAAGTTCTTGCTTGGCCTGCATGTGGAAATAACAAAGTTACAAGTAAATAAATACAAATGCATAACATGCTGTGTACAGTAGACCTTTAAAGAAAAGAAAAAAATTATGTTGATTGCAAAATACTGTCACAATTAACAGGGAATAAATTAAATGCGGTATGTATAGCATGTAGGATAATGCTATGTGCACAAAAGTCAAAGTTTAAACAAGTGAAAAAAAAGCAGCCTAGCATTTTGTGCAATCTTGTTTACTATTGTTTATTTAGCCTTTTCCCTAGACAATTGAAGAAAAAAGAAAGAAAGAAATGTTGCCCCCCCCCCCCCTCTGTGATGACTGTTTTATTGCATATAACTTGTTGTTTATAATGCATTTATGCCTATACAGCTTTGCCCTATAACTGGCACCAACATGGGGTGTGTGAAACCATGAGCTAATAGCTCCATGGTGCAACCTAGGTTAATCCAGAAAGCCAAAATGCTTTGTGATTCCTTGCCATACTTTGCATGCAGTGTTTGGTTTCTTCCAATTAAGCATGTTTGCTTCTGGAAGAACTAGAAAACCAGGAATCGAGAAAATGGTTGCTGAAGGGAATATATTACTACGTACCACACTATGAGGAGAAATATTTTAACAAGGACTTGTGACAAGAAGGGTTTCCAGTGCTTACACGGGGTCACATCCTATTAACCAGAATGAAAAAATGCATTGTGGTATCGATGATGTAACATTCATGAGCAGGTTTCTTCATGAATCTGACGTAATGTTTAGTGTAGAGAGACAGGTAAGACCGGAGTGAAGTAAATGTTTGGCATAAATTGTTGATTTCAAAATAACCTTTGACTTCCACCAAAATCAATAGGCTTCTTTTACTCAATGTTATACACATTCGTACTTAGTATGATATCTGCCCAAGCTAAAATTTTGAGACATCATGTTTACAAGGTTTGAACAATTAAACCTCTGATGACCGCAAGTGACCTTTGACCCCCACCAAAACAATAGGCTTCTTGTACTCAATGTGACCAGTACTTCTACACACCAAATATGAGGTCTGCACAAGTGTCTCTTCTTGAGATATTGTGTTTACAAGGTATTCACACTTTGACCCCTGGTGACCCAATTACCTTTGACCTCCACCAAACACTATAGGATGTGTTTACTCAATGTGATTCTTATACATATAAAATATGAGATCTGCCTAAGCCTACCTTCTTGAGATATCGTGTTTACAATGTTTCCACAATTTGACCCCTGCTGACCCCAAATGACCTTTCACCTCCACAAAAAACATTGGGCATCTTGTAATCAATGTGGTACTTCTACACACTAAATATGAATTGGTCCAGCCATCCATTCTTCAGTATCGTAGTCAAAGAGTTAACCCATGTAAGCACTGTATCCTCTACTGGGAGTGACATTAACATATCTTCTTCGTTTTAATTCCTGTAAGATTCCTAGTAAATTCATGACCAATCAACTCAAGTGTGGGTGCTCCATCAGAGTGGCATCTCATTGTTACAGGGCCTGTTAAATTGATACCCTCTCTGACCTCATTTCTGAGTACTTACATCATGTCCATTAATACCATGACAGTTGACAAGTATGACATATGTCAGTGTCGCTGTCAGACAAAACTTTGGTAATGGACACATTTGTTGTGGATCTCAGACAAGATGAGATAATTGATATCCTTTAAATAGTTCATCTTCTGTTATATCTGAAGATCCTGCTACTAGTGATCACATTAGCAACACAGCATGCATGTCTCCCTATATATATAGGCCTAGCTACTGTACATTGTAATATCCTGTTTGTTAGTCAGTGGGAGGGGCTGAAACCCCCTTGACTATTTTCTGGGTGGGGATGGGAGAGCTATATAAAGCCCCCACAGAAGTAATTAGTATATATAGTTGTGCCCCTGTAGCTTGGCATACAGCACAGTGCACTACATTGACTGTACGCTAACTTCCTCCTTTACTTGGTACTCCTAATATTTTCCCTGTTTTTGGTCCTGATTAAAAATACCAGCCAGTTAGGATAAATAACACTCTACTTTACACAATAGGCATATTTTGTGTCATGCTTCAATGCACTACCTTTCAATGCACTTGTTCCACACTTTTATGTGGAATTTAAAAGAAGATATATTCATACTGCTCATACTGTTGTGTAAAAGTAAGTAAAACTGACATTTCGATCCTAGCAGGGTCTTCTTCAGAGGCTAAATAACCAATACAAGCACAGAATACAGACAATTTAATGAGCACGGTGAACACAAAAGAGATAGATGTAAGAGGATTAGTAGTCAAGGAATGGAGAGAAGAAAGAAACCAACAGGGGGAAGAGGGGAGATAGGATATACACTGTAGAGGGACAAAGAGAGGATGAAGGGAAGAGGATAGGAAATAAACTGCAGAAGGACAAAGATATAAAAGTGTGGAGAAAAAGGGTGGAAGAGATCTAGGAAAGAGGGGTGACAGAGGGGGAAACAAGGGGAGATGGTGAAGGGGGGAAGGGCGGGGGTAGCAGAAGAAAGGTTAGTCATGTCCTTCCTGAATGTTGAGCCCTTGAGGTGATTCATACTAGGTCAGGGTGGCTACGTAATGATTGAATCCCCTGTAGGAGCATGTCATATATGGTATGGTATGGTTGGGAATGTTTAAGTGTTGTCAAACCGGGGTCTCAGTCTTCACGGTGTTGACCGTGGATCTGTGACCACAAAGCCGCTTCTTGCGGGTGGTTTTGGCTTCACCAACATTCTGGATGCCGCAAAAACTACAAGAGATCAGATAGATGAAATAAAGGGTTGTAAAAGTGATGCGAATCTTAGTATTATGTGTGAGTTGTGTGCTGTGGCTGGTAATGGATTGGATTCAACAAAGTGGTGGCTGCAGACGATGCATTTTGAAGTACGATCACATTTGAAAGTACCATGCTGAATGGGTGTAGGGTAAGAAGTTAGAGGTGGAACAACAGCATGCACAAGAACGTCCCGTAGGTTGCGTGGGCGTCTGTAAGCGATGGTAGGTTTTGCTGACAGTTTTATTTTATTTTGATTTTCAGCTGCTCTGTTACAGTATCCCTTCGGGTGATCATCGTTGTCTACTTTGTATTTGTATTTTTGCGTTTCAGTTTTTCATTTTCCTTTTGTCATTTAATTACTCATCCCGCTGTTCTACCATGTCTCACTATTTTCTTATTTTTTCAGAAGCTCAAAAAATTGATGCAGAAATCCCAGCGCTATTCTTTCCATCTTTGCAATTACTTACTTTTACACATTCTCACACACAAGCTCTTTAGTGGATACACAGTTTGCTAATAGTTTTGTTTCATTCTGATACCCATACTGCCGGTAGAGGTAATTAGTGCAATGAAGCATGACATAAAATTATACAACTGGATGGAAAATACTTTGCATATACTGCATATATGTTTAAATATTCACTTTGTCACAGCATCACCTTACAAAAGTGTTCAAATTTAATAATTTAGCCATGAAAACTAGGCTCCAATTAAACTGTGCTGGAGTGGGATTTCCCTCAGTACATGTGGTTTAACTTCGAAAGTGGAGCCAAAGACTTGATTTTGCAAGAGTAGATTCAGATCATCACTACAGTCAGTCCCTAGCGGTGCGAAAAGTGTTTTCTTTTCTTGTAGAATATGCACGGGGTTTCTTTACGTCACTCCTCATTAATGTTTGTTTAGTTAAAATTTGTAATTTTTGTAGGTCAATTTCTCAGTCATTAACCAATTTATATGTCTGGTAATAACTGAATTTGATGAAGGAAAGGTGTTTGATTCAATCGTTCTTGACAAAAGACACAAAAAATGAGGAACGGAAATTAATCACTTTCGAACTGTTTAGAAAACTTGTTTTTTATTTGGCATGAATATCATCATTTGCAATTTTGAAAACTAGTATATTCGCTTAAAAAACTCCTTGACAACGAATAATTATCCATTTCTCTTTAAACGAACCTGTAACGAGGTCAAGTTCACGGCAAATAAATACGCACACGATACAGGTTACGAATACAGGTTACGAGTAAAGTGGTGACTGTCCCGTTCCACGTTGGTACGTATTGCGCGAAATGCTATAAATAAGCGTGATAAAACTAATGGAATTGAATTGCTTATAGCATGGAACTCCATGCTTATATCGCATGATAAGAGGAACTATTCATGGGCGTGAAATGACTATTCTCTGTGGGTAGGGGCATAAGGACGCCTGGAGATCATGAAATACTCACTGCCAATACATCGAACTGGTACCGTACATCCACACATTACAATACATGCAAGCAATGCCATATCGTAACACTACTTTTAGCACTACTCGCTGAAATCAGGTACTCAACACTGGTTGGCATTTATCAACAGCAATAGTTTTATTTAGAAACTCTCATGAAGATGGACCAATGCTGGTGCTCTTCCAAGTACAAGCCCTGCCACTGCAAAGACTACAAGTCCTGCCAGTGCCCCTTCAAATTCACCCTCCTGAAATTGTACATGGGTTGCTAGTAATCAGCCTATGGAGCCTTGATGGTATCGAGACAGGGGCATTTTTACTGGGTATATTTTCAAGCATAACTAATTTCGTGGAAACATGCAGATTATACAACAAGCAATTAAATATGACACATGAGAGGGCTATTCGGCTTAAAAATGACGAGACAAAGCTCTAAATAACCCACTGAAAAGACAATGGTTGCCACTTTGACACCACGATGAGGTCAGCTTTGAGAGACTTTTGGTCAGAGAACTTTCCTTTTTAAGAATGAAAACACATTTTCTTTTTGGTCTCTTCATTTCTTGTTCATATTACATTAACCTTTGAGACGTAAACCTGTTAGAAAATAGTTAGAAGACAACAAAACATAGCTTTTAAAAAGTACGAAAAGGCTTAAGCTTATTAAGCAGTAGGACGGCAAGTCCAGGAATGGCAGGAAAGTTTGGTCAAACAGTTGAAAAGTACATGAATATAATAATATATCACCCTATATAAGAAACAATTTATATATGCTCCCAGCAAAAATATGTACTCTAGCTTTACAGCGGTAAACTATGGATAAATTTGGGTAAAACATGGTAAATTTGCCACAGTAGCCCTATATAATAAAATTATGGAACATTCAAAAAATGTACAAACCATATACTGTAAAACTGTTTTATCTTTATATTGTTGTCATGCTTGTTTTGACTGCAGCATATTGACCAAATCTGGTGCATATAACATAGTATGCTATCATATACATACGACATCATGACATACTGTATGAGTTGCCTTGTTGTATCAACTAGCCCAATTATGATACAATCCACCAATGGGTGAAATTTAGGGTTATTTGTGGTGTACTGATTATAATTAAGACAAGTAGGGAAAACTGTTGTGCAATTGGGATACAACTCTGGTAAATGTAGCGTAAACTGTAGTACAATTAGGGTAAAACCATGGTACAATTAGGTTAAAAGTAATTGGTACAGCTTTAGGGTAAATTGTGGTTAATAAAGGTAAAACTATGGTAATACCATAGTCAACATAGGGTAAATTTGAGATAAACCATGGTGAAGATGAAAAAGAAAGTGACAAAAACAACTCAAAGATATACAATGATGCAGGCTACAATTTTGGTTTGGGCGATACTCACTGACAGTTACAAACTGCTGGCGTGACTTATCTGTCTGCCTGATATCGTTGGATCTATTGGTACAGATGGTGCACTAGGCTGGTGACTGGTGACAAATGTAGGGATCAACTGACAGGAGAGAACGCACTTACGCCTGATGGTAGGAGGAGCAAAGCGGAACCAAGAGGCAACTTGAAACTTGTCAAAATGAAATGTAAAACTGTTGAATTATGCAGATTATTTTTGACAGGTATTACCAGCACGGTCTATGAAAGAGGAACTAACTAGTAAGGTCGGTTACACCCAAAGTAAAGCTAGGGTTCGTTGAGCATTTTGAATGAGTGAGCGTTATTGCCCTTCATAGCCATTGTGAGTCATTCCTGGTGAAAAATATGTTTGTTCTACACGTGAATACGGACCATGACAATCAAAATGCCAAGTCAACAAATAACGAAGTAGTTGCGTGACGATCAAATGAAAATCTCTTGAGCGGAAAACACTTTTTTTTCACATACATGTACACTATGTTTGTTTCATACCAGTCTAGATTCTCCAATCAATTGACTGCATTACGTCATTGACTGCTGCTTCGACCTGCATGGTTGTCATTGTCGTCAGGTTCATCTGTTTCCGGCTCAAACCTATAGGGTTGTGTGTCTCCCCGAGGTGGAAATTCGAAATCATCATCCCTTTCCTCTTCAGACTGTGGAATAATATCCGATTCTGAGCCGTCTGTCTCAACTTCCCCTCCCTCTATCTCCCCTTGTCTCCCCCTCTGTCACCTCTCTTCTCCTAGCTCTCTTCCTACTTTTTTCTCCATACCTTCCACACCTTCCTCTCTTTGTCCTTCTGCAGTTTATTTTTACCCTCTTCCCTAAATCATCTCTTTGTTCCTCTACAATTTATCCCCTACCTCTCTTCTTCCCGTTGTTGGTTTCTTTCTTCTCTCCATCCTTTGTCTACTTATCCTCTTACATCAATCTATTTTGTGTTTACCCTGCTCATTGACCTGTCTGTATTCTGTGTTTGTATTTGTCCCATGTAGTTTATGTTACATGTCATTCAGCCTCTGAAGAAGATACTGCTAGGATTGAAACGTAAGGCCCACTTACGTTTACATATGCTTTTATTAGGGATAGTAGTTGTAGTAGCCTCGTTGATTCATTCGAAAATTTGGATTTACTATGAAGGAGTTTAAGAAACATTGTAGATTGAAAGTTGTTCATGGTTTTTGATTGGTAGATATTATGATATAGTCACCACACGTTAAGACACGAAAGAAAAAATAAAGACAGTGCACCATGGAGAAATATTTGTTTTGACTGTATTTCTGCAATGTAAAATGACAGTGATGACGTCATAACTGTAACCGAGTAATCGCGAGAAGAACTATGCCATTAATCGACTACAAATAAATAGTCGAATATCAGCACTACTGTGACTCTTCTTATTAATATACATATTTCATGCATTTCAAAGACTTTGAAAACATTTTTCATTTTGCATGAATGTTGTAATATGAAAGTTAATCCAAACCTTTGCACTGTCTCTACTCTTTGCACTTGAAATTCAACATTCCTTCCAAATCATCACAATGTTACTGTGGAATTACCCTATTACTTACTTAAACTAAGTTAACTTTAGACCACATACCTAGGCTAACGATCGCCTAAGCCTTACTTACCATAGGCTAGGGCAAACAGGGGACCTAAGTTAGGGCTTGGCTACTTAGGCCTAGTAACTTAGACTGTAGCCTAGTGTGAAGGCCTACGTTTGGCCAACTCAGTTCTAATCCAACTTAAGATTTCAAGTGAGTTGGCTAGTATTACTGGATCAAGTCTCTCTCGGATCCAGTTGGGGTGTTATCATTTGCATTATACCATTGGATAATAGTTTGGCATCGAGTTAACATTGGACATATTTGTCTCTGTGTCTACATGTTGTCGTTGCATTCAAATGTTTTACTATCATTTTGATATATGTTGTATTTGTGAATGGTTATTGGTAATTATATGTATGGTGATAGAATAAACGGAGAAGAAAATTATACTCTTCATTTGTCTATGTGAGTTTATTATGTCGCTGTATTGAAGTCATGGTTTATTATGACAAATAATAATGGTGATTGTGTAAATGATAGGAATATAAAACATTTCATTTGTCTCCATGTGCGTCAAAGTGATATAGTTACATATGAACGAAATTAGACCTATATTTGCCACAACTTATGGTCACTACAATAAATCATGACATAGCCTGGTAAGGGAAACTTTATGCGATTACGACGTCCCTTCCTATTCTGCTTATACTCATACAAGCCACTTGAAGCCAGAACCTTTATAACGGCAGTGTCTGTATGGGTTTTTACGCCAATCGGGTCCATCAATTGTTCCCATAAAGCATATGTAATTAACAATATGAAAAGCGAAGGTTCATTCTGCCATAATTTGGACCAGTGGCATGTGTATGTTGCCATAAGTCAACAGCTGGGCTTCATCCATCAGTTATCAACCAATCACTCGGCAATACAGCGACGATATCGCTTCAGAAATATACTGGTCCAAATCAGAGAGCAGTATTGGGTGTGAGGTGCAACGGGCAATGAGTGACAACAATGGCTTTTACAGGCCATCGAATTCTCGGGAAAGGGAATTCGTTCCTCCCCTCAAACATGCCAAATGAAATTATTACTCTGAAACTGTAGAAATTAGTTTTATTACCCACATGTCCATGTCCACACACGAGCAACAGTGTACACATTCTAAAACGGAACATTCAATGCAACAAAAGCAATACATTCAGTACAAATGCTGTGTGAGATTCTACACACAAACTATACAATCAACACACAATTAGAAACATCCCACTCTAATTCTAATGAGGCATGATCCTTTTACTAGCAATGGGCCTAGGGTATTCCGCAGAAATATCCTTGAATCCATGACCTTACGATAGACAGCTAAAGCTTATGAAGGCATGACCTAGCCTAAGGCTAAATGAATCGCTATATCCTTTGCTTAAATAGCAATAGGCCTACCGTATAAATTCTGTGATTTACTCACGTACTTAGACCTAGCCTATGGTTATCCATCCTCCTAAATGATTTTGAAATGCCTATACACTTCTGTAAGCCATTCTGCTCCTCCCCCCCCCCCAAAAAAAATGGTAATTTCCGCTGAAAAAAACTTTGTTTTCCGCTGACAAATTTTGGTGTGCGGAAACCACCGTTTCTTGTCAGCGAAAAGTACCGTGTGCGGAGAATAACGGTACCTTAATGCAGTCTACCTATAGCCTACAGTTACCCATCCACAAGCCATATGCACTGAACTCGCAAGTAAGGCCTAAATAGTAGATGGTATTACCAAGACAGTGCTACCAACAAAGTAGCTAGCTAGGTAATTATGGACAATTATTACTTGCAAAAAGATTTCGGTGTAATAATAAGGCTGAAAAACTGATATGTCAATGACGTGCAATTATCTCAATGCAAACTGGGCTTGTCTACTCAAACACGTGGAGCTATATAGGAATACTTTTAGCCAAATACACATACAACTGCATATGCCTATATTACGTACACAGATGCAACTAGCTACTCCATTTCCACCATACACAAAGATGATATTGTTCTGCAGTGAGGCCTACTGTAAGGTTACGTTTTACTGTAGCTTAATATATACCCAGGGGGATTAACACTTACAGTATTCAAGCTCAAATCATGCATTCCACTGTGCTCGTGTTTATTTTCAATTATTCGCCCGCCTTGTCAGGTGACTACACGTGATGTTTCTCCACATGTCAATCATCACCGAAATCGGGATTTGGAATATGTTAATGAGCTAAATCGATTATATGTCCATTTAAATAGGTATATGTCAATTTTAGTTGCTAGAAACTGGTATAAGTTCAAGGAAATTGACTTCTACCGATTTAATTCGACATATCATCGATTTAAACTGGTAGATGTCGATTTAAATTGACATATACCAATTTATTTTACATATCATCGATTTAAATTGGTACATGTCGATTTAAATCGGTATATGTCGATTTAAACTGGGTATAAGTCGAATTAAATTGGTATATGTCGATTTAAATTGACATATACCGATTTAATTCGACATATCATTGATTTACACTGGTATATGTCGATTTAAATTGACATATACCGATTTAATTTACTTATCATCAATTTAAATTGGTATATGTCGATTTAAATCGTTGATATGTCGAATTAAACTGGTATATGTCGATTTAAATCGATGATATGTAGAATTAAACTGGTATATGTAGATTAAAATCGGTATAAGTCGATTCCCCACGATTTGAGACTGATGGCCCGCCATAGATCCGTTCCTGTTCCTGGGACCACACTTAATTAATTAACGTCCGCATCTGCTGACTTACCCCCATGGAGTTGTTAACAACTCCATGGTCACCCGTTCATATATTGTTTTTTTTCACAGGAATGGGTCGTCGTTTCTCTTTGGAGGTATTGCGCAATCTTTTTGTAGTTTAAGAGAGTGCTCGGTGGACATTTGGCTAGCCAGCTGGGTTACTTTCTCAATTAGACTGGCTATGCCATAATTATGACAGCCTCCACCGTAGTAAGTTGCCGGAGGCTTTGTTTGCAGGCTTACGGGATCTGCACTCCAGCAGCAATATTATCATCTCAGAATAAATCAAGTTTATATTCTAAAATTATATCTATGTCGGAAGTTTCTCTTTATATGCTATCAATTCTACTTATTTAATAACGGAGCCCTGAACAAATTGAGCCGGAGCACTCTAACCTATAACAAGAGAGATATGTCAACGCGAGTAAAGTAATTTTCTTTAATAGAGGGAGACATTCATATTGGCGTATGTTATCAGTGATTCTTCAAAGACGGTATCTGATCAAACATAATCCTTGTAGAGGAAACTCGCTCATCCAAGATAATGATCAGTGCAACATAAAGGGGAAGGAGTGAAGTGTGGAAGGAATTCTAAATTATATCGACTGAGTTAGATAGGGGTATGAACCATTAGGAAAGGGTCACGTAGGTGTGTCTGTATAAAGAGGGTTTAACAAGGGGTACATCGGGGTGTGGCCCTTCATGTGATTGAAGCCGACTCGCATGTAGGTTTGTCTGGGAGTTCTCAACAGGATAAAATATATATACGTCAAAGGTACAAACAATACCGAGGTCCGTACGACGTTTTCCCATTCAACTGTTTATCCCATGGCCATGACATCAGAAAAAGAAACATCATGAAAAATTACTCGTAATCGGATTTTAGAATGATATACTCTGATGTACATTACACTTCACACAATTAACATTTGTGCAGCTGTAGGATTCTGTGAACATCGATTGTTTAGTTGCAGGCCTACTTCAAATCCTTTTTTCCGACCGAGACGGATGACAGCCTGAACTGATTTGTCTTTGACTTTCTCTTTGCCAAAAGATCGACTCATAAAAAATAATAAAACCTCGAGCAACCGTTTCCCCCCTCTTAATAAAATCATTTACTATATCTTCCAAACTGTCAAGCGTACGGTTGCTCTAGCCCGCCCCCCCCCCCCTATTTCAATGAAAAACCCACTCACATATAGTGGTTCAAACATGGTCATACCTTTATCATGGTAATTATGGAAAACACCGTGTTCTAAAAATGGAAGCAGTAAATAATTAATCTATACGGTTTAGCTGTTTGTGGTTTTAAGATATCATCTTCCTTTGTCTAATAGGGTTTGTTTAAGATAACGATATATCCTAATATTATCATAACGATAAAGGTAGGCTGGCGTCAACAAAGTCCACGATCTCAATATGTCTCCCAGAATCCAGAGAGAATTTGGATATCACTGTTAAAGATCCATATCTTGTTTCGCGAATATGGTGGGTGGAAAAACTGATGTTTCAGATTCCAAATTTTGTATTTTGTGTATTTGTAGGTATTTTAGATCCTCCTGCAAGCAGGAACTCGCGAGGAAGACTCATTAGCTTACCAAAGCCGAAAGCTGACCGAAGTCAGTCTCTTACATTCATATTAAACGTCCATGATGATGAATTGTCAACAACTCTGTAAGTAGACGACATACATTAATCTTAGAGTGACTCGAACCGGGGACCGTTTGATAGGAAGGCACCGGCGTTATAACCACTGAGCTAACACTCCACAATTCTATGTATTAAACCTGAATATATTTTCCCGTAGATATATGCAAGTTGTAGGGAGTCAATCCTCTGCCTTCGTTAAGACCAATCGATGTATATAAAGGCATTAGCCTACATTTTGTTTTCAGATTTTGTACGCGTTGCTGTTAGCATCAAAAGGATTTGTGGAATTGATATTTTCATTAATTTAGGAAACCTAGCTGACGACATGTGCTTCCAATTTCATGGTTTGCTTCCCTTTATGGCTGTTGACTTAAGAACAAGTAGAAACATTTTATTATTAACGTTAATAGAACGAATTGCCGTCCTATCGGTATGCAAGCTTGATGGGAGAGAAGAGATACAGTCTCGGAACTGGGGAACAATAAGGGATCGGGAGAGGGGGTGGGAGGGGGGGGGGGGGGGGGTTGTGAGATCAAGAATGTTTTCTTTCGGAAAGTAAGAAGACATGAAAAAGGAGACCCGCGGTGACTTCAGAAACATGATTGCCTACCGTCTGCAATGACCGAATATAGCAAATATTATCGTACAAAGTGCTTGGATATTTCCCTGCTATTTTGGTGTATGTATATATATATATACATAACAGGACTAGTCGTGTTGTTGAATCATTTGAATCACGGAGAGATAAACTGAACGGGAAAAGAGGATTAGAATTACAATTTATGAGAGAAAACAAGACAAAGTAACTTTTGTTTAGAAGGATTGGTGCTGCACCATTGGTGACTTTGGAAACCGGAGTCGATACTCGTTCCCTCTTATACCATATCATCATGAAGGTCATATTATGAACGCACCCCCACCCCTGTATACGCGCATGATTATGAACGTCATATTATAAACGCCCCCCCCCCCCACCCCTGGATACGCGCATGATTATGAACGTCATATTCTATAATTGGATTTTCACTGAAACAAACGCAAACGAGAAGGAATACACAAAGGTACCGGGTTGTAATCAGGTGGTTTTATTTCTCAAAGTTTTGTAACACTATACCAATATGTCATGGAAGCAAACACATAGTAGGCATAGAAACCACCACCATCAACCCCCTCCCCTTCTCACCCCTCGTGAAGTTTACGTATACTGGATGTGCGAATTACAGGGCCAGCAAATTTGCAAACTAAATCATCGTAGCACCCTCCATTTTACCAAATTTCTCAAAGTAGAGAGGCCAACCCTCCCTTTACAAAAATCATGAACTGCAAGTTTCATTTTTGTGTAATTATTGGTAATTGAATATTCACATGAAATTTACTCATAAAACAACAATCCACATTTGTAGGGAATTTTACGTTTTACTTTAGTTACACACATCATATAATTATTTTAAACATGATAACTTTTTTTTTTAGAATAAAGAAAAGCACAGACAGTTCCTAACGGTTGTCGTACTAAAATGTTTAGCATATAAAAGCAAAGAATACGAAAAACGAGGTCAACGATATCAATGTGTCACCATCGAAAATCCTGTAAGACACCCGGATGTACAATTAAAAAGTATTCAGCGAACATATCCGAACGAGAAAGGGAAAACCTAAAACACCGGAAAACTGACACCATTTTTCTGCAACACTGCCAATATGAAGTCATGCATGAAAGCGAACAAAAAGCCATCATACTTGGAACCCCCCACCCCTACCTCACAAATTTTTCGAAACTTATGTGAATTACAAGGCCAAGAAATGTTAGTCCTTAACTGCAAGCTCGATCTCGATTTTCGTTTAATTACCGATAATTAGAAACTCAGCTTTATTAAACCCATTTAAAACAACAATCCACTTTAATATGGAATCTTACTTTTACTATAAACATGCATTATATACTATTTTTTCCACTGTGTTGTTCCCGAATAACTAAAAGCACATACAAATATTAACGATTGTTTACAAGTTCGATTTTGTTTGAGCTAATTACTATGAATTGGAATTTCAACCTTAAATTAACTCATAAAATCAACAATCCACGTTCGTAAGGAATTAACGTTTCCTTTATATATTACATTACATAACTATTTTAACACTGTAGCATTTTTTTTTCGATCAAAGAAAAGCTGTGTCACCATCGACAATCCTGTAAGCCACCCCCGATTTTACAATTTAAAAGTATTCTGTGAACATATCAAAACGAGAAGAAAAACAAACCCCGTAACACACGGGAAAATGACACTATATCAATATGAATAAATGTTAAGCATAAAACCGAAGAATACGGAAAACGAGGTCCAAGATATAGCTGTGTCACCATCGACATTTCTGTAAGCCATCCGATAAAACAAATCAAATATATTCGGCGATCATATTCACACAAGAGGAAAAAACGAGAAAAGTGTAAAACACGGTAAAATTATTTCACATATACTGTAGGCATATAGAAACCATTAAATCATTGTTGATAAATGTAGTTGTAAGGTTATGTAACTTGATCCAAACTTTCGTGAAACTTTAAAGAACTAGTATACAGGCGCGAAGCAAGCCTTCACGTTTTAAGGTGTGCAAATCCATGATTTTCCCATTCGAAAAGCCATGGAAATAAGGCTTAATTAACGCATATGTATAGATAGACGCAAATGTATAGATAAATGAGAGTGGTCTCTTGGTAGGGGCCTAACGGGTTGAGGAACTTTTGTTTTGTATAACTGGACGATATGCAAAATGGTACTATCCCCAGGGACTTTAAGTTGATCTCACGCTCATACTTAATTGACTTTCATGGCAAAAGACTTTAACCTGTACAAAATTAACGACAAACAAAACAAAACAACAAAACACGCAATAGTACGTAAGGTATAGGTTATTTCTATCTCCTATCACTCAGTGGTCTATAAATGGAGATGCTGTGCTTTTAGGACGGCAGGCTTGTGCCAACCGGCAACGCACGGACCTTTTGACTAGAAGTGTCAATTACTGAAGCAAAGTTAACTTACTTAAGAAATCTCGTCCCATATTTATAGTACCACTACTGAGGGTAAACCTTGGAGAAGCATATCAGGCCCGTGCTATATGAGCAAGTAGCCTATCCAATATAATATGTATCAATGTGCCCATTGTAATGACTATGTATATTTAACCACTTCATAGGGGACAACACCTACTTCTTGTTGGTAAGGCCCTCTCCTGTAGGTGTTTATATTCCCAACGTCATCGCAAAGGTGTAATTCCATGCCAAGATTACCTGTCTGCGTGCAGTGGAGAGCTAAGGGGGCCCTGGGAGCATTACCGTTGATATATCTTAAATCACCAAGCACCTTCTTGTCTTTTGTGTTGTATTCTTTTAGGATCCACGCTGTTTCTTCAGCGTTTTTACCAGCTTTGATCATGCTCCCCTTCCACAATATAAACACGTTCGCATTATCTCTATAGTACTGGTCCATGAATTTATATGTACAATGTAAAATGTCAGTTTGGGTAATATTCAACAATCCTTTCGGTGGATCTACATCATATAGGGTATCTCCTGGATTATTGCGCGTTTGCTTAACTAAAACATAGTGGTATGCTCTTAATTCGCCATCCATTGTGTAAAAAAGGTCTCGAGAACAAACAAATATGGAATCTACTAACGAGTTTGCAGAGAAGTCTAAGGTTTGTGTATATAGCTGCCCGTACGATTGTGAACTGAACACATTGATATGTGCATTACAATACATGTTCTCGTCGCCCTTCAAAGGTTCTTTTGTGATTATTAACAATTCACTAGTAGATGAGTTGCATGCAATATCAGTTATAACGTGTTTTGTGCGTGAACCATAACTATATACATGGTTTAATGAGGCACAATTAAACTCAACGACATATGTTCCAAGTCCGATAAACATACGGTGCGGCTGTTGTCTCATAATGGCTACGGCTAACCTAGCACCGTCCGATACCTCATCATTCCATTTATAAGGTGTGAGTTGTTCGACTTTCCTAGGATTAATCGTAACCTTAGCGACATACAAATATTTATTGCGTTCCTCAAAAGTACACAAGTAAATTAAATTATCTTCGTCACAGACTGCCACTTCACACGGACGATACTGGAATCCAATGTGTATGTCGGGTACTTCACCAGGAGAGAAGAGAATTTCATGCTGTAATTGAGATTTGCTCCATTGAAATGCTAAACTATCAACTTTTAGAGTTTCAAAAGCATTTGTAAGATCTGATGACAAAGACATCAGCTCCCATGGGTTATTTTCTCTTATGATTTTACGTGTTATTTCTTGTGTGGTTTGCATTCTCTTAATCCAATCATCAGCTGATTGGACTTGGGACTCGACAGGTTCAATTCTTGCAGTAATCTCTTCTAGCAAGTCTTGTTTTTGTTTATCATAGATCTTTCGGATTTCTTTGATCATTTCATTACAATGGTTTGTAATTTCTATTTCTATCTCTTCCTTAGACTTATTAAGTGCTACCACACCCACATTCCCGTCATTTTTGTAGCCAACTGCTTTCTCCAGTTGAGAAACACTGTTTTCTAATAAACTATTAAGTTCTTGTTTACTGTCATTAAATTGACTTGTAGCTTCTGTATACTCATGTTGTGGCTTGGAATGTAAAACGATTGTACAATCTCTACAGATCAGTTTGGAACAAGTTTTACAGTAAAACTGTAACTTCTCAGAAGGATGTAGTGCACAGAATGGAGACCTAGCAGTTTTCCATTCTTGTTGAAACTTTGGATCATTTATTTGTTTTAAAGGTATTACCGAATGGGATTGCAAAAGTGGAAACAAAGCATGGTGACTTCTACACTTGGAACAAATGACGAAATTACAATCAACGCAAAATGCTACAACTTCCGGATTCTTACACGAATCACATACTGATGCTCTTTTCTCCTTACTGGTCAACTTTTCCAACAAATTTACCTTTTCAGCCAGATTGATAAGATGAAAGTTAGTCTGCAAACCTTTCACTCCGGCCTCTGGTAAAGTACAAACTTTCCTGCAGGTTGGACATGGTACTTCGTTGCCGTCTTGTTTTGCAGCATACTTCTCAATACATTCTTCACAGAAGCTGTGGATGCATGGTAGCATCTTCGGTGTTTTGAATTGGTTCATGCATATGCAACAGCTGAGGAAGTCCTCGCTCAAGTCTTTGACCACTTTACCAGCCATAGCGATGTTTATACTAAGCAAAGAGTCGGATCAAATGATTGGTTGTTCCTGCAAAAGAATGATTGACTGTATGACTGGATGACGTTGCGTGCAAGATCCTTCTTTATTATACTTTCTCATTTCAGCAATGTTCTATTAATTCTGAAATTATGATTGAAAGTTCTTCTTTTATGTATTTTTCTCATCTCCTTTTTCAGAGAGTTTCTACTCACTAAGCCCACAAGGGTATTTAGATGACTTTTTTTCACATCTGTTATTCTTATTTATTTGACATTCAATATACTGTGTCGTGAACAAATAAATAAATGAAATGAAATGGTGAACCTTACTGGCTTTCATTCATTATAATGAATGATATGCATCGATTTAGATTTTTTATAGCATTCAGGTCGGATATAATGATTTAGTTCTGAAATATGCTAAAACTTGGTTTGATAAATATAATAGCTACAGTGAGATACAAAGGAGGCGTGATGTTTTATATAAAGGTTTTTAATAATCTATACAACTATTACAAATATTAAAGGCATTGACTCTCCCCGGACCATTACGTATAAAACAAAGCTCTCGACCTTTCGGCAATTAAATAGAGATCATACTCATCTACGGATTGATGAATTGTAGTTAACTAATGTGACGGACTCAACTACCATTTTCGTATTGGGGGGGGGGGGGGGAAGATGTGATGTCGTTCAAGATAGTGATGTGGAGGGAGGGTTTGTCCCTCTACTTTGAGATATTTGGTAAAATGGAGGGTGCTAAGATGATTTAGTTTGATCAGCGAGTTTATCCACAAACAAAAAGGCGAATTAGATCTTAAATTTAGGATTTATTTCCCAAGTACCAACTACTCATGTAAATATCACTATCTTACATACCAATTGCATTTGCGTCTTGCTAGTAACCGAGAAATGATGCCAGGACGAGGGCCTCCTTTTTAAGGTGAAGTGCTCTGGCCTATATCGCTTAATTGTGAACACGTTGTAAAAACGTTGTGAAAGCCATGCCACTGCAAAAA